>VWZT01007442.1:1607323-1629345 GCA_013397055.1 Pachycephala philippinensis | reverse complement strand
CTTTTGTGTGGCTGCTGAGCGCCGCACACCGCGGCGGGCCCGCCCGGGAACCTGCCTGCGCCAGCGCCCGGGAACCTGCATGGCGCATAGCGCCCGCGCCGCCTCACGGCCCCGGGGTGCGCGGGGGGGCGGCCCCGGGCCCCGCACGGCCCGGGGGCTCGGCCGGAGGCACTGACCTGTCCGCGATCCCCTTCCACCGAGCGGGAGGGCCGGCTCTGTGCCAGCTTCGCGTGTGCCACACTCGTCAGTGGTGCCCAGCGACAGACCAGGAGCAATGGCCATAAACTGACACACAACAAGTTTCACCTCAGCGTGAGGGAGAACTTCACGCTGAGGGTGGCAGAGCACTGAAAGTCCTGCCCGGGGGGGCGTGCAGTCTCCCTCTCTGAAGGCATTCCGAACCCACCTGGACGCGTTCCCGTGTCACCTGCTGCAGGTGACCCTGCCTTCCAGCCCGGACAGTTCTGTGGTTCAGTGATCGTGTCCAGACGCGGGCCCTGAGGGGAGCAGGCTGCGGCCCCCCGGCCCCAGCTCCCCTCTCGAGCCCCTGGAGCAGCAGCTGCTGACAGCGATGCTTGCTGGACGCCTGCATCCCGCTGTGGCACTCGGCAGTGTATCCCCAGGGACCTGCTTCGGCGCTGGGCCGGAGCTCAGGGTGCTTTCTCTAAGTCTCAACAGCATTTCTCCGCGAATTACGTTCCCGAGCGCCATGTAATCCTGCAAGGTAATGACCTCACCTTTCCCTGTTGCTTGAGGTGCTCCAGTGCAACAAAAATCCTAACACCAAAAGTTTGAACATTACACCAGGGGACAGCACTGGACTCAGTCGCATTCCATCATGCGGCCAGATTTATGAGAACAAATTCTGATTTTTGTGCCCTTGTGCAGATAATGCATAGATCCACCCCTAAAGTTTAAAAATGTAGGATTCAATGTGTACTATTTAAAAGCTCACTAAAGAGGGTTTCTCCAAGAACATTTCTTATAGTGAATGATAAATACAATTGGTTCCTCAGGCCTTTTATTAGACGCCACTAGATCTTTCTAGGGCAGCTAGGTGATAGTGATTACTTTGTATATAAAGGAACACATATCTTAGAGCAATTATGACAGGCTTTGCTCATAATTATGCAAATTTGAGATTGTAGCTAATCTTTCTCACAATAGCAGAAGTGAAAAGCTGTCCTAATGTAATTATATTGCATGCCAATCATCTAGATAGCAGTGTTTGTTGTAATAGCTGTGTTCAACTTGGCTGTGTGTTTGTTTGCCCTGGGGTAGCTATACCAAGTGTTAGTTAGCATCAAGGTACATTCTGTGTACATGCAAAGGCCCTTCACAGAAACACCATTTTGTGGGGTTTTTTTAGTCTTGTTTTTAGTTTAGTTGTTAAGATTTTTGTTAAGACTCTCCATTTGCTTCTAAGAGGCTATTATCTGTCGTGGTTTTCTATGGTGACTTTTCCCATCTGTCCCTTTCTACATCTCAATTTCTTGACTGATTTTGGTTTTCTGTTGAAGATAATGAGAACTCAGAACATTACCCAAACCCAAGCTGTAATGCATGTATGTTTTACACAGAACTGCAGTGTATCTACAGGTATCATCTGTACATGGGTTGTTTAAACATTTGGCAAATGACAATTTAATTCATATTATTAATTCTCAAAATTATTAACTTGATGAAATAGTCTCATATACATAATTAAGTCTCACTTTCTCTATCAACATACCAAAAGCAGTATTTCCAACCCAACAGGGCAGGTGTTTTCTTTCTGAAGTTACTGCAGCTGCAAGGATTGTACTACAATTGACCTCTCGAAGACTTGAGGGGTCCCAAAGGGAGTGAGATATATTTTTTTAACCTTTTTTAATTTAAGTTTCTAACAAACATTCTCCCTCTACCTCATTTTGGAGACAGTGACTCAGACAGATGGTTATTATAGAAAATTACATACCAAAATGGAAGGTAAAAATAGGGTGCATGCTACCGGTCCAAGAATATACCTCTCTTACTTTTCAATTATTGAAATAATCATTTCCATAAAAGCCAGCCATGGATGCAGAGTTGGATATTCCCCTTATTTAATGCAAATTGTGCATCATCACATATGCTTTCAGGGTACCTGCAGTTACAAATTACTTCAGAACTTTAAATCATGTTTAAAACCTGTCTTTATTACTGGAAAAAAAACACAATGTTAAAAATAAGTAAAAATCTTCATTATAGATCTACTTCATGGAAGATTTTAGTACCTATTTGCTATTTTTGTATTAGCAAAGCGTAAGAGTTAAAAGGCCACTTTAGATTAGATCTAGAAAGTCATAAAATGCTTCAAAATGTATCATTACTTTAAATGTATGAGAACTCTTCCTCATTTGGGAATCTGTGCTATAAACTTTGCAGTTAGCAATGCTTTTGAACAATATACAAGACAGTGCAAATGAACATTCATATAGACAGTTCACATAATTTTATAGATATTTAAGGACTATACAATCACAGGGTACAAACACCCCTCCTTCACAATAAGATAAATATATATTTCATTAAATGTTCAAAATGCTTTGAAAATGCTTATCAAAGGTGACAGAGTTTGCATTCCTAAGTGGGGGAGGTCTTCCACTGTAAAATGTCATCACTGGGTTGATTAATTTATACATTGTTGTTAGCTTCCATTTTCATATTAATTAACTGGTTGAACTTGATGATCTTCTTATGCTGTTTGACAGCCTCATAATTCGGCCAACATGGCAACCGCTTTGGTAAAAGAATTGAGTATTGTAACAATTAATTCTGAGTTTTTCTCTTAATTAAGGGTTCTTATGTCCAACAAATCCATGTCAGATCACGACAGGAAGAATTCCTTGTACAGACAGAATCAAATGAAGTGCCAAGGATGTCATTCAAAGCTCCTACTGTAAGTACCTCAACTAGATAATGTAAACATCTCCATGTTTCATGGTTTTCTATGAGACTTCAGCTTGATATGGTAATAATGAAAGCAACTGAATTCAGAATGAAATTCGGGTGCATTAATTGCAGAATAAGCATGACAGTACTGGAGTTTTTGCAGAACTATAAAACTGTAAGGTTAGCTTTTAAAAAGCATTCAGTTAGTTCTTTACTCAGCTTTTTGAGTTTGCTTGTAGGTTTGTCTCATAACAAGGAATGGGATTCATTCTGCAGCCTGTTCTCCTCCTCCCACCTAGGAGCGACTTGAGGGTTGCATAGAGGAAGTAAAAAAAGATATTTTGCATCATTTAATTATGAGCTCTTTAGCTGCCTGAGTAATGTTGATGGAGTCCAGAAAAATGTGTCTTGTCTGCCTTAGGCAGCTTAAAATGGGAACACACTTCAGCTCAGAGGGGAAAAAAGGCACATGGAGAGATTAGAGCAGGGAACTTGCACTTGACAAATGGCACAAGCGTGAGAAAATTTACTGGCAAAATATTAACACTTCGTCTTCTGAGAAGCTTGATATTATCAGAGAAGAAGGTTTTGCTGTTTTAAAAAAGCCACCAGACAAAACAACAAAGAAGAAGAAACACTGTCAAAGCCTAATTCCCTTCCAAGATAATCAGACTCCAGTTATTTGAATGACTGTTCTTCCCAGAAGTTGTAAAATGGTGCAACAGGGGTGCATTGTTAAATGTCCCTCCACTGAAAGGAGCAAATCAGAGTTCTCTCTTCCCCCAGTTTCCATCCCTGAATTTACAATTTTTCTTGATGTTACTCCCCTCTTACAGTCACGGCAGTGACAAAGAGTAAGGCCCATATATGTAAGCTCCATCCCAACCCCTTGGTGAGTCAGAACACCGATGACTTGTGAAGGCTGCCTGCCTTAAGGTGAAGGACTGCACAGTTTATAGGGGCTGATTCTGTTCCCACTGAAGTCTAAGGGAGTTAAGCTTATGAACAGGACACTTCTCTCAGTTGTAGCTGTCTTCAGATCCTGTAGCTGTCCAGCTCCCTTGGCTATTCTCCAAGTCTGTAGCTCCAGAGGCAGAAGTTCTCCGATCCTGTAGCGCACACCCAGACAAGTAAGGGGGTCTGATCCCATCAAACCGTAAGAGCTTGTAAGAACATGATGCAGCTTTGGGTATTGACTGATTTGCAGACCTAAACTCTCTTTTGTGGGACTGTGTGTGTGGGGGGGTGTGTGTTGGTTTTTTTTTCATAGTATCTTGACTTCCACCTTAGGAGTAGTCAGAAGAAAGGTATAAACTCTGAGTGAGATAGGAGCATGACTTAGATACGATGAACAAAATACATCAGCTGACACAGCGCTAGGCAACCCCATGCCAGTCAGGAAAATTGCTGGTTACTAGCTAAAAGGTATTACAAGCCTCTTTCTGCCAATAAGATAGGGAGCACAATCAGCAGGTGGAGCAAGTGTTGTTTACTCAAAAATCTCTGTTCTCTAGTACTACCTCAAGCTACTACTCTGAGTGTATTGATAGATGTCACACACAAAAGTCCATCTCCTTCAGACAGGTCAAAGAAATGGAGAATGAACCTAGGGAAGACTTGTTTCTGTTGCAGCAGATTAAAGGAATTGGGTTTAAAGACTTCTGTTCAATTATCTTAAGCAGTGAGGCTTCCTGTACTGGCATTCCTACACTGGTTTTGCAGAAAAGGTACCTCGTCTTTGACAGAATGAAAAGACAAAAGCAGCTTTCCTCGTAGAATGTCTCCTAGAATGGCAGTGATTTGATGAAATGTAGGAACCCTGTGGAAGGCTGTGTTTTTCTTAAAATATGACAGAAGGAGTATTTATTTTGAGTACAAAACTATCTCGTTAAAAAAAAAAAAAAGTATGGCTTTGTAGAGATTTTTTCAGAAGTAGAATTCATGAGGAAGTGTCAATGTCTTTAAAAACAAGTTTAAATCTCAGGTCAACATTACATTTGTATTTTGTTGCAGCAAACATGACACACATTGCAAATAATTCCATTCCATTAAGTAAAAACTCTTCTAGACTAAAATGACTTTACTTTGTATCAAGCTGAAGGTTCTCACTGTATATGAAGAGATGTAGGCAAATTTAAAATTCAGACTGTAGTTAAGCTAGGAAAGTATGAGTTTTTAAGGCTTAAGAAAACTAGAGAAATAGCAAGTCTTCTATTTCTACAGCTGAAATGTCAAAACAAACCTATAAAAGAAAGTATCAGGAAAAGACTGCTTGGGTAATGTATACCAATAAAGTGAAGTCTGTCCCTAAATAAGTTGACAAAAGTGTGACTGCAGCCTATGACGTCAGGATGCTGGCATGGTCTTTAATGTTAACAGCTGAGTACAGAAGCAAGACTTATGTGCTGTGTGTTTTCCACTGATTTTGTAAGTGCTTTTGCACAGGAAAACCGTATTTGTAAAGTAAGTGAAAAGGTTAATCATTGCTTGTTCATGTCTCCCCAAGACATCCTTCTATGGATAAAGCTTGGGAAAAAAAAATTTAAAAAACCCTAAAAATGAAAAAGCTAAAATGTCACAAGTGCATTACAGTCTGAAATATACGTCAGGCAAATAAATTTTCAGGTTCTCTTCTTGCATTGCCTGCATATCCACAGAGTTCATAAAACAACTAAAGGATGATTTATGCATGGTAACTTCCTTGGCAGTAATTGTTATGCCAAGAAAAACTTATTTACTGATTGCAGACACCCATACAATAATATATGGATATTTTTATTGCATGAACCAATCAATCAGTGTGAAGCACAGATGGTGAATGGTGAAAAGAGAAAATACAATGTTCGTTTTTCCTTGATTTCTAATCAAAATGTCTGAGCTATATTGTTGTCACTGAGAAGTGGGTCTCTGCTCTGAAATGTAGAGCAAAATAATGTGGGTTGACCTAGAAACTGTACAGTTTCTGTGGCTACAGAGGTAAAATCATGCTGCAAACAGGCAACAAAACATAAATTACTATGGTACATATGTAACTTAGCTCATGTATTTGTATTTAGAATCACAGAGAATTCAAGAAATGCCAACAATATTAATTCTGAAAATCAGATCAGCAACAAAACCAAAAAAAGACCCCAAAGCTGTAGCACTATTTCAGTACTCAAAAGCTGTACTTAATCCATGGGAACTACAATGAACTTGTAAAGACTGAATACCACATCAATATTCCCAGCACCAGCTCAGGAACTTCACAACTCTTCTATTCTTTTATTTATGAATATTGCAGCTCAGGCTTGCTCAAGTTCCACAAGGACTCCATGGCAATCTTTAGGGTGAAGAAAAATCACAGGTTTGCCATGTGCACCTATTTTTGGCTCTTCACTCAATATTCGTATCTTTTTTTTCTTCAGTTCTGTCATAGCTGCTTTTATGTCATCAACCTTATAAAAAAGATACAGTTCACACAAATTAACATATTGCACTGTATTATGCAGATTTTACATTTAGGAGCAATAACATAATTCCTTACTGAAATGTTATTTCTAAGTTCTAATATAATTCTGAAAATAAATTAAGTTATAAAAACATTTTAAAACATCTAGTCTTAAAAGTAAAAATACTATAGAAGTTTGCATTTTTTATTTGAAGATTTTATAAAATATCATTTAAACAGACTGTGCTGTATTTAAGGAATTAATAAACTAAAATCACTCATGCACAAAGCCCATTGATTTTTTTTGTTACTTTAGGAGGACTCCACAAATAATCTAAACTCAGCATTACTTTTACTACGAAGATCATATTGCTTTCTAGCTCTCAATAACTAAAGAAAAATAGCTCCCTTTATAATTAATGACAGAGCACTGACTCATTAAATGCTGGTGAAAAGGGAGGGCAGTGGGCAGAAGGTAAAAGGAAAGTCCTTTTCAGATTCATATATTCTCCTTCTGAGTAGGTTAAGGCTCATAAAGTTTTCCTAAGGAAAAAAGCTTGGAATAATCAAAAATATATCCAGAATAGGATGTGGTCTTCCTACTGAACTTAATTATAATAACAGCCATTCATACAGTATTTCAGTACAGTTTCCTACAGAAAAATGTAATTAACAGAAACATGCCTATACTGTACAGTGTGATCTGAAGTTCTGATGTCATGTCATCCAAGGAAATTTCAATTTTCCTAAAACTAAAATGCATTCATTTTTTGAAATACTAATATTAACACTCAGTTTAGAAAATTCAATAGTCAATAATCAATAAAGACCTAGAATTAAAATAATAGCATTGCTATTTTTCAAGACTGAGGTGTCTGGACATAATTTGGTGGATAAACTCTCCCGATGCCATTGTAAGGAAGAAGAAAATTCCTAGCTTTAATTAGAGGAGCATACATCACCTAATTCCTACCCATTTGCAGCAGTTTTGTTCATGAATATTCCAAACTCACTACAGTTCTTCCTACACACAACTACCAGTCTGCCAAACAAAAAGGAACGACTGTCAAGTTTTATCTAAACTGGAAAGGCCACATGTGACGTGTGCCATGGCCCCCTCCAGATTCTCTCCCCGAGCAGAAAAGCCACAGCAGCTGCTGCTCCTGTCCTGCAGAGATGGCCTGAAGAGGAACAGTCTGGGCTCAGCTGCACAGAATTCCTGCATCCCCAGGGATGAGTGACAGTAAACAGCAAAAAGCCTTTGGGTGCATCCATGTTAGCAGAGCACCAGGCTTGGATTGCTCTCTTACTCTACTGTGTCCAGCACGATTTTCACTGGAGGTATCAAATTATAACTGGTCACAAAATGGAACTGAGTATTTTGGTAAACTTGTTAGGCTTCTTCTCCGGTATGGAAACGACTTCTACAATTCAGCTTTTTGTAAGAAAATTGTTCACAAAAGGTATTTCTACAAAATGTATTTTAAAATTTCAAATGAGCAATTGATACTTCCTGACATAAAAGACCAAAAAACAATTTTTACTCCCATCACTAATCCCATTACTTTTTAATATTACACTTCTAATAATTATGCTTTGAATTAATCAAGTCTACAAGACTCAGCTCTGTAAGATATTTAAAACGTGTATCATAGGCAGCAGCATGAAGTTTTGTGTCAAACATGTACACTAAAACATGAGTATACTAAATAAGATAATTATTTCACCCAGGACCTTTACATCCCTTGTACTTCCAGACCAATTTCTCTTTGATGGCAAGGAAGAACAGGACAGATAAGCACAACCAACAGGCTTTTTTGACTTCCTAAAATCTGAACTATACCATAGGTTAAACCTACAACTCTTTTTCTGCTGTATGTCCTTTCATGTCAGGAAGTTGACACCTATCCAACACTGTTCACAGCCTCACCACTCTGCCACAGTGGCTACTTGGCCCTTTGTTCCCCAATTCAATCTTTACAGCATAAAAGAGGAAAAAATGATCACATAGCTCACGAAATGGAACTGTGATTTCCAAAACAGAAAAAAAGGGCATGTTTAAGACTTCTTCTTATGAAATGTAATTTTTCACAAATATGACAGCTTTATATATTAGTTCTTGACACAGGTCAAACCTATTAAAATATGCATACTTTAATGTATCTATCTTATTACATGAAATACTATGTAAAGATACCTCAATGCAGATATGATGCATTCCTCCAGTCCTGTTTTTTTGCAGGAAGCTTGCAATGGGACTTTTCTCTCCTAAAGGATGTAGAAGTTCCAGCTTGGTATTTCCCAGCTCCACAAAAACAGTGTAGACACCATGTTCAGGAAGAGCAACAGTCTCACTCACCTGGGCTCCTAACACATCTTTATACAAGGCCTGAGCTTTCTCCAAATCAGGCACTGCAATTGCCACGTGATTAAGTCGGCCCAGTTTCCACACACAGCTTGGAATGTTTTGTGAAAAGGGTTTTGATGATGATAGAGTTCGTATTGTGAGAGCTGAAGTCTGCAATCTGCTAAGAAGCCCTGAAAATAAAAAGTGAATAGCACTGACATGACGCTTTTGAGAAAGTATCGGTACCTGCTCTTTCCCCTTGGAAGCCCTGCAGAGCCGCCAAGTCACTGGCACACCCTTGTGCAATGCTCAGGGTAGCCTTAGAGCAAGGAAACAGTTACTCTGTAGTACTAACTGCTCAACGAACACTTTTTTCAGACTAAGTAGATACTCAGAAGTATAAAAAAAAATAAATAAGAACCCCAAGCAGACGCAGATTTGGTGTAAATCCTTACATATGCCTGTTAAAAAGAAGAATACAAGACCAGTTGTAAAGGTCGACTGTATAATGTGTTCAAAAGTGACTTTTGAATTTTTCAGAGCTTCTTACAAAATAGAGAGAGAAATCAGGATATGCCTACACATCTCGAAATTACAGCAAACAAACAAAAAAATCATGAAGAGAAAGAAAGATATAAAATGAGGATACTTACAAATTATTTACATTAAAAATTAATCTGTCGGACTACTAGAATCTGGAGGGGTTGGGACAAATTGTGATAGTATCAGTTGTTTCTAGCACCAAAATTAGAATTAGATTAAATGATATATTCATAAAAGCCACATTTTAATTTCATGCCAGCTTGCTTTAGGCCAAGTCAGAGTTCCCAATGCCTCAAGGCCAAGCTAGAGGCATTCTCAGCATTTTGGTAGTCTTTGAGGCATTCTTTGCTTTCAAGTCACAAATGTGCTATTTTGCTGAGAGATTGTGCCAATGATGCACTGAGATTCCGGATGCTTTGCAACACACTGAGGATAAAGAGCCTGGCTGGGCTCTTGGTGCTTTGTAAGGTTAGTAATAGCTGTAATTAATCAGCTTTGCTTCAGTGTATGGAACTGAGAACTACCATTCCGCAGGAATTCAAGATTCTACAGCTATCAGTTAATTTTTCTTCACGAAGATAACTGACGAGTCCTTAAATCTAAGCCTTTCTGAGCATGGTGCTGTGATGGAAAAAGAAATGTTTGCATGTATTTGACATTTAAAATTACAACGTGCAATGTGCATATTAGTAAGGACTTAGTATTATAAAAGTAAGACTATTCACTATCTTTTGATGATACTAAAACAACATCGTACATTAAGTATTTCCAGAAACTTGTCCAATGCTGCAAGTAACTGCCCTGGAGTATTTCTTGCCAGGTTTCACACAGTCAATCCTGTCATCTCCTTCATCACAGCCAGAAGTTCTGGACAATTCTTTCTCTTGCTATCTTTAGATTATCATACTGGTATAGGACAGCAACTGCTTTTCAACTTTTTACATGTTAAAAAAATCCCCTAGAAACTTCTACACGAAGAAAAATTCTTGTTTTTCAAATGTCTATGGAGAAACTATTTTGTAGAAACATTTGCCACGTCAATGCAGCTGAATCAGGGTGAACCAAGTGAAGCAGTACTGTGCAATGCCTGTAACACATGAAGTAACAAACGTGCAGGTGGCATGATTAAAGGCATGGATAATTAACTAGTATAGGGTTTGACAGTTAACCAGAGTAAATAAATGTGTTACAAAAGGTAAGAATCCCCCCAACATCTGCTATGCAGTCTTTTCTGCCCACCTAAGCTCCTACTGAAGTAGCTCCGTTTTGTACTGTTAATTTCTTAAGACACGATTCAATTCTTGCTGAAGCACCAGGTACTTTTCCCCTTGGAGGAGGGCAGTATTCTCCAAATAAGAAAAATCCTTTGAAAGAGATGGATCCCTTACTAGATAACTTGTTATGTTTTCCAGAGCCTTTTACTGTTTTATTCTTTCTTCCAACTATTAACAGACTGCAGTTCAATAGAAATACTACTAATGTAGATTTTTTTTCAAGCAGTCTTTACTAATGGAAAGGCAAGGATTTTCCCATTCTTTTACATCTGACATCTATAATTCTTGCTGCACTTCACCCAGGGCATATGACTACATAGTTATTGTAATTTAATTTGTATTTTTTCTATTTCAAGTAAATTGACAAAGACACAGACTGTTTGTTACTCAGCTATTTGTGAAGCACTAGAAAAAATAATAGAAAATGCTCTTTCTTCTGGATTCTGCCCAAGAAATACTTGATTTTTTTGTGGTGTTTCCTGGGAAGACAATACATTGAAAAAGTGATGTATATTCCTAGGATTCTTGTAAAGTCAAAGGTACTTAAATGCCCACTTATATAAGCATTTATTCTATGAAGTCTTGTGAATTTATCCTAGCCCTAGTCAGATGCATACAGAGTATTAATTTTAAATCCATAATTGACTGAGATTAAACAAAAAGCATTTGTGTTTTTCTTGCATTATCTAGATTAGTAACTATATAGACTACTTAGAATTCTAATCTTCTTCTAACCCAATAATCAAAAAATGACTCTGCAGTAAAAAAGAAAGCTTTTCAGCAAACTTTGGATTGAAACCCCATCGCTTCCACGCTTCCAGGAAAAAGCCACTTGTATTTATATATACATCTCTAATGTAGATCTATAGTATATAGTATATAGTATACAGTTCCTCAGCTGAATTTGAAGAATATTTTTTAACTGATCTATTTGGGGCTTATTCTATTAATGGTTGACTGATCTACTAGTATAATGCACATCAGAGTTTGAACATACAGTTGTACCAAGTAAGGGTTACATTATTTAACAGAGCAGATTATGAAGTAACAAGTCTGAAGTACCCCATAAACTGAGATCCTCATCCCTCAAATGTTTATTCATAAGCATGTTTGTTGCTTCTTATGTGGAGCAGTGTTCATTGACATAATCAAGGAAACTACGGAATCAAACACAAGCCAGATCCAACTGAACTCAGTCACGTTGCCTATGGGAAGGTTTTCCAACAGTGGATTGCAGTAAGAACCTTGTCACTGGGCACTGCTCTATTGTCAACCATTTCAGATGGAGAACTCCCAAAGCACGGAGAGGATGCTGCCACCATAGGGAATCTGGCACACAGGAGCTGTGTGTTCACTCTCTGGACCAAATGGAGAAAGGGCATAGTGTGGCCATTCTTAAATCCCAGAAATTTCAAGGTGGTGTTAGCATCTCGGGAACTCTGTAAGCCAACTGGGCTCATAGTGCTGCTCTGCTCTGTGCTGGAGGGGGCTTTTGGGAATCAGATGGGCGCCACAGCTAATGGAAACTTGTCTCAGTGTGCTGCAGCTCTGGCTCCCTCCATCGGAGTGCAATCATACAGAGGTGTTTTCACTCCATGTATCCCAGTGATTGATCGCTGACAGCGTTGACCCTCTCATTCACTTTTCTCCTGGTCTGTGGCTACCAAGTAAAATAGTGTGGCATAGGTATTGCGAGTTTAACCTGCCCTACCAGAGTGAGCAGTACAGGTTATTACCATGAACGGGAAATTATTTTGGATTTGATTTCCAAATCGCACCTCAAAAAAGACAAGCTCTTCCTTGCGCCCTGAGTTTGGAGTTTGGTCTGTAAGTTTACCCTATGCCAGCTAATGTCAGTTGTTAATGTGCCCGTAGGTTGGATCGGGAGACCTTGTTTTTATTTACAGAAGCGGTAGTTTCGTTTGGCCTGCGAGGCTCTCCCGGGAAGATCCGCCAGGCCGGAGCAGGCACCGAGACCCGCAGCCGCCCCGTGCCAGCCCCGCCGCGGCCGCCCGCGTTCCCGCCGCCCTTCCCTCAGCCCTCCCGCCTCCGCCCCGCGTTACCGGCCGCTCCGCGCCGCAGCACCGCCGCCATCTCACCGCCCGATCGGCCGCGGGGCAGCGCCGCCCTCCCCGGCACCCCTCCGTGCGGGCCCGGTGCCAGCGCGGCGTGTCGGCAGCGCCGTGTCACGGCGAGGGGCCGTGCCCGGCAGCACAACGCGCCATTGGACCTGCAGCCCTCGCCTGGCTGCGGGGAGGCGGCCGTGCCTTCCCACGGGCCGTGCCCTCCGCCGGGGCCGTGCCTTCCCACGGGCCGTGCCCTCCGCCGGCGCCGTGCCCTCCGCCGGGGCCGTGCCCTCCGCAGGGGCCGTGCCCTCCGCCGGGGCCGTGCCCTCCGCTGGGGCCGTGCCTTCCCACGGGCCGTGCCCTCCGCCGGGGCCGTGCCCTCCGCCGGGGCCGTGCCCGGCACTGCACACGTCTGGGAGAGAACGTGCCAAAGAGGCCTGCGGTAGCAAGTGACATTTGCCGAGAAAGTTTTCTGAGCAAATCCCACAGAATCAATTATGTTGGAAAAGACCTCTGAGATCATCGAGTCCAAACTATGATTGAACACGACCTTGTCACCTAAACCAGAGCTCTAAGTGCCGCATCCAGACTTTCCTCAAACACCTCCAGGAACGGTAACGCCACCATCTCCCTGGGCAGCCCATTCCAGTATCTAATCACCCTTTCTGTGAACAATTTCTCCTGATGTCCAACCTAAATGGCCCCTGGTGCAGCCTGAGGCCATGTCCTATTGTCCTGTCGCTGTTGCCTGGGAGAAGAGACCCACCCTCACCCTGCTACACCCTCCTGGTGTAGGGAGTTCTACAGGGCAGTAAGGTCACCCCAAGCTTTTCTCCAGGCTGAGGCCCCTCAGCTCCCTCAGCTGCTCCCCATCAGACTTGTGCTCCAGTTCCTTTTCCAGCTCTGTTGCCGTTCTCTGGACTTGCTCCAGCACTTCAATGTCCTTCCTGAATTGAGGGGCCTAGAACCAGACACAGAATTCAAGGTGTGGCCTTACCAGTGCAGAATACAGGGGAAGAATCACTTCCCTGGTCCTGCTGGCCACACTCTATCTAATACAGGCTGCGTTGCCATGAAGCATTGTGCCAGAAAGACTCAGGACAGTGAGCAGGCTGTCTGCTGATGCTGCACTCCTGTTGTGTCAGGCATAGCACACTGCGAGTTCCTGAGATATATCCTAAATAGATAAACAGCTTGTGCCACTTCAAATCTGATTATATGTGATTAGTTAAAAGTGCAGATTAAAATCAGTGGTCAAAATGGATATTTGAAAGTCCCAATATATTACACTTTCAATTTCCAGCCCAGGTTGTGTATCAGGTATGTTTCCGATGTTCAGAGAATTGCAGGTACAGCTCACACTCATGGCTCTGCTGGCTGGGCTCGGCTCCATACCATGGTTTCTCGAGTGTGAAAAGTGACCGTGATGGGACACACAGAAGTGGCATTGCAGGGCGTTCTTTTCTCTGCAATGAAAAGGCTTCATTTGTTGGTAGGAAGGAAACATGAAAGTGGCACAGAAGTGGCATTGCAGGGCGTTCTTTTCTCTGCAATGAAAAGGCTTCATTTGTTGGTAGGAAGGAAACATGAAAGTGGCACAGAAGTGGCATTGCAGGGCGTTCTTTTCTCTGCAATGAAAAGGCTTCATTTGTTGGTAGGAAGGAAACATGAAAGCAGAAGAGGCAGGAGCAGTACTGAAGTTAGAAGGTTGGTCACAGTTTTGGATCAAGTTGCGGAAGGGCTGTGGGTGGCTGGAAACACAAGGGTTTGTGGGTGTCAGGCTTAATTTGACTTTATAAAATAAACTTTAAGGAAACTACATGATATAACAGGGGCATTGAAGAGCACTGGGCAGTGCTGTGCTGATGGTGAAGGGGTGTGTGCCTGCCTCATTAGCCTGAGCTCGGAGACACCAGGTAAGATCGGGTGTTTTGCCCACAGAATCAGCTGGAAATGTGCGGTTCCAAAATAGCCCTTGTATCTAGGTCAGAGACTCAAAAGTGTGAAGTAAGACGACTGTAGCTTCACTATATTTAGAGCAGGTTTCCCTGTGCTGATGCACATCCCAGGCTGTAGCAACACCGCGCCCTTCCCAGTGCCATACCCTGCTTGCGGTTCTGGGACAACGAGGCGCTTCTGACGGAGGGCAGGGCCAGGAGGTGGGGGATGCTTTGGTTTGGGAGGCAGGAATGCTTTGGTTCGGGAGGTGGGAATGCCATGGCTGAGGAGGCGGGAATGCCGTGCCCCGGGAGGCGGGGCGGGGCAGAGTTCCGCGGGCGGAACCACTGTGTGCGGAACCTTGGCGGCGGCCGCGGGAGCCGGCCGGAGCGGAGCGCTGGGCCGCGCGGCGGAGGCGGTGCCGGGTGCCCACGTGTGCGCGGGGCGATGGCGGCCGTGCCGGGAATCCCGGGGGTCCAGGGGCTCCAGGGCATCCAGACGTGCCTCAGGGTGGCGGGAGCGGCGGCGGCGCGCCCCGAGTGCTTCCTCAGGTACCGCGGGGCGGCGGGGGAAAGCATTGGTAGCCTTAGAGAAAAACCTGGAGGAGACTCCCCAGGTGTAAAAGTTGAGGAGTGAGGCGGTGGAGAAGGGCAGTTACCTCTTTGAAACCTGGGGTCTGGCTCTTGGACGATGGAGGTGTTTAGTGCTGTACTGTTTACTTCCCCAAAATGCGTAAATACGATCAACATATTGTAAGATGCATCTATAGAAAGCTGGAATATTCTGTCCAGCTGCTACTTCATACACGAAGTGTAATGAAGCTGAAAGGATTAAGAATTTTGTCGCTTTTTTTCTATGAATGTGTACTAGCAGTACTTCAAGGGATGTATAAAAAGTTAGGCCACAGCAGTAATTGTTGGAAGGTGCTGTTCTGTAGCACCAGAGTACCAAAGCAGATACAAAAAGAGCAGCAGTGTGACCGTGTGATTAACTTAATGGAAGGTGTTAAGCTCTTTTATTTTTTCTGCTCTTAGTGTGCAAGATGGACTGGCAGCCGACTTCAGAGCAATGACAAAGACTCTCTACGATTTGAATAAAGGGACTAACATAGTTCCTGGGGGTCCTCTAAAAGAGCTGGTGATAGAGAATTTTGATGAAGAACAGATTTGGCAGCAACTAGAGCTCCAGAACAATGCAGTTCTCGATTTCTTCAAGAAATCCATTGCAAGGGATGCCGAGGATGAAGATCTTTGCCTTCTCTCAGACCAGGAAGAGGATGGCTCTGATGCGGAGAGCAGCAGTGAGAAGGAATTGGAAGACACCATAATGGAATCAGAAACTGAACAGAAAAGTGTTCATACAAAAGATAAAGATAAAACTAAAGCTAAAGAAAAGCAAAGTAAACTCAGAGAAAGCATAGTGCAGAAATACAGTGATGAGGATTCTGATATTGACTTCGATATTGAAGCACTGGAGCAACAAGCTAAAACAGCCAAGGAAACCACATTGAAAAAAAAGGGAAGAAAATCGGTAGTGGATGACAAGTTTTTCAAGCTGGCTGAGATGGAAGCTTTTTTAGAACATGCAGAGAAGGAAGACAAGGAAGAAGAAGAAGATGATGATATTAATTATTTTGAAGACATTATCTCAGATGATGAGGAAGAAGACTCTGAAGAAGCTAAAGTCAAAGTAAGAATATCAGTAAAATAATTTTCTGATATCTCTTTTCTTTTAAATCAAAATCTGGTATCTGTTAGGATGACCATAAACTGTTTAACTCAGTGTGGAAACTGCCAAGTTAAATTTGGGTGACTAATGATTACCTCTGAAGCTTTACTTTAACGATGAATATCTGGTAAGACACTGTCCTAGTGTAGAAGGACATAGCATCCTGCTATTCCAGTCTCTCCTTAGATGGGCCTTGGGCTTTTACACAAATAAAGGAAGAGATAGCAACCACAAGAAGTAAGGGACCTTGAAGAATTGCAGAATAGGAGACCGAGCAAATGAAAAAGATTTGTCACTCAGCATCTGGCAGTTAAAGATCACCAAGGTGGCTGATGCAGAGCAAAGGGCTTTTTCCAGGGACATGGCTTTGTAACTCTGATAGAACTTAAATTGATGAGTAATTGTTTCAAAAATAAGTATTTTATTATTTGATATTACCAGACATTCTCACCAGCAAGTAAGAAATATACCCAGGGAATTTGTGTGCATTCCAACAAGTATTTGGCAAAATCTGCAGCTCCCTCTGTATGTTTAAGTGGTAGAGAATTGTAAATAGCAGTAAAAGAGATCAGTTTTGCTATGACGCCCTACCACAGGTTACTGCATCACTAACCTGAATTACTGTTACACAAGTAGTGCTGTTCCCCAGGCACTAAAGGCTTTAAAAGACAGGATACCCTTTGATTTCTCTCAGTCTTAACACTTGTGGTTTGTTGTTTGGTTTTTTCTTCCCCTCTCACCTTTTTAGCCAATTAAAAGTTCTAGAGATATGACATACAAAGATTTCTTTGATCCAGTTGATGATGATGATGGTGATGATGATTTAGTAGCTAATGATGCTGAAGAGGATCAGGAAGAGGAAGCAGACAGTGCTATTGAAGAGCAAAATGAAGAAAGTATGTCTGAGTAAGTATAGGCATTATTTGCAGGTGAAAATATCCTGTGATTTTACAGTAAAGCGAAGCAGAAAATACTGAGAATGCCCCACTCACTCTGGTCATAGTTTGCCATTCTCAGTTAACTCTTGTATGTTCATAGTTTGTGTTGTCACCTTACTTAAAATCAGTTTATTTAATTTTTTTTTAGTATTGTCCCTCAATATTTATTTGAATAAAGCATTTAAGAGTTGTTCAAAGTTATTTTTATTATCCAGAAGTTTCCCTAGTGTCCTCTACCTTTAGGAGGGTCTTTGAGACCTGTTGTAAAGTGTAAGTTGTAACAGGTAAACATCTAAGGGCTGAAACATCTTCATGTGAAAAATTATAGAGGCCTCTCAACCTTTATTTTATATTAAATGTTATTGTTACAGGTTTGAGGATATGGATGAAATGGTGGAGCACATGAGAAGTAAAGAAGCTTCTAAAAAAGTAACCTTCAGTTTGCCAGCTGACAGTGAAACAGAAGATGTAACTGAAGTGCAATTAGAGAAGGGCATGGATCCCAGTGAAATAAAGTCATCTTTTGAGAAGAGACAGGAAAAGGTAATTGTGGTTTGGTTTTCTTTGGGTTTTATTCATATTTTATTTGGCTAAGACTTCAAAACAGTGGCAATTGGTTTTTTTTTACTGGTTGTGTCATTTGTTCAGAGTCCAGCAAATACGAAGAGGGTGTTTAAAATTTAAGAAAAACATGTGGTTTATCTACATAGATACATCTGCAATCATATATTCCCTCATGTACCTGAAGTAAATATTAATTTCTTGCTGTGAGTTTATGAGTGAGCTCTCTTTTAAACTTCTTAGGAAATTGTGTTTTTCAGATGAGCAAAAAAATAAAAAGTTTAGAAGAAGCATTGTTAGAGGAGAAACCTTGGCAGCTTAAAGGAGAAGTGACTGGACAGAAACGCCCTGAGAACAGCCTTTTGGAAGAAACAGTACTTTTTGACCATGCAGTCCGAATGGGTAAGGAGAGGGACAAGGCTTTCCTGACAGCATGTTGCAGACCGTGTGGGGTGTTCTGCCCTTTGACCTTGCTGAAAACACCTGTGGCTCACGAGCAGGGTAACAGAACACCGAGTTAAACTTCTTGATGTCATTTTGAGGTTGTGCATTTTCACAGTGGAAACTACAGGAAATTCTAATATTTTTTGTTAATTTTTAGTTTACCTGAAAGTTCATAACTTTGGTGGAAGACCTGGTAATTTATGAGCCTCACATAGTATGACTTACTTGTACTTATATTTATTTACTTCACCTTCAGTTGCTACATTTTTGTGAAGGCTTTACTTTCTTTTTCTGTAGTTAATTCTTCATAGAACAAGAACTGTTTCTTGCTGGAGAAACATTAATCTTAAAATACTTTGCTTTTTCCTTTCAGCACCTGTGATCACAGAAGAAACTACTTTTCAGCTTGAAGATATCATTAAACAGAGAATATTGGATGAGGTTAATATTACCTTACCTGTTCCTTCTTCTATTGTTCATAGGCTTGTTCACAGGGCACATTCCAAGCATGAGTTTGAAGCATTTCCAATATTAGGTGTAGAGTTATTTTATTTTCTGCAACTGGTTGTTTTATGCTTTTGTCTTGATGAATGTATCTTTAGATTTCTAAGGAGCCCTATTTTTATATTCCTCTTACATGCCAAGTTTTGGTGCTCTTCAAAACATGAGTGTGTGCAGATAAAACTGTAAGGAGCTTATTTGGAATATAATGCCAGTCTGTAAGTTTTGGCTGTTACCATAACTAATGCTCTGAGCATTCTGAACACGGACCAAAACTCAGTTTTTTACTTCATTTTGCTGCAAAGCCACTGGTAGAAAATTTGTATCTCACAGCTAGTTGAGCCTTACTGTTAGTTGAATTAGAAAAGATGGGGAAGAGTTTGTTAACTTGTTAGGGGTTTTGTCCTCATTCACTAAAAACAAGGACACAAGCTAGAGCTGTAACTTCTATTACTTTTTTTTCCAAATGAAAGTGCGAAACCTAATGAGTCCTGGGAAGCCACATGAATAAACTAGTTAATTGAAAAATGTTCTAAATAAGATGTAGCTGATATTTGACTGTAGTTGCATTTGGTCATTACTTTATGACTTTCTCAGGCATGGGATGACGTAGTACCAAAAGAAAAACCCAAAGAGGAAGCTTTTGAGTACAAGAAAAGGATCACTTTGGATCATGAAAAGAGTAAGCTGAGTCTCGCTGAAATCTATGAGCAAGAATACATGAAACTTCACCAGGTAACAGAAACAGTGCCTTTCCTTTGGGTTTGAAGTTCATACCACGTAATCTTGCGTGTTCATTTATACCTTTCAAAGTGGAAGTACTTTAGTCTTTCTCTGAGAATTCACCAGTGAAATGGCTCTGAATTGTACCTTGTGTTGTTACCAGTCTTGCTAAAGTAAAATAGCCTTATGAATGGTGTTACAGTTACATTGCATTTTTAATGCAGCAAAAGACTGAAGAGGAAGAAAATCCTGAACACAAAGAAATTCAGCAAATGATGGATTCACTCTTCCAGAAGCTGGATGCGCTTTGTAATTTCCACTTCACACCCAAACCTGTAAGTGCATGAGTTTTCCTAAACCTGGGGGCTTTCTCCCTTTTTTTTAAACTGGATACTTTAAAATATATTCCAGAAATGGAAAGTAAAGTAAACATTGATGTTTACTGAGCTCATTCTTATTTCATATTAAATGCACTGTGATTGCCTCTAAACAAACCCAAGTACTTGGGATCTTCAGTTGTTTGTCAGCTGCTGAAATGTGTGCTCAGTCCTGAATGTGTCTCCTTATTTCTAGCCGGTGCCAGAAGTTAAAATCGTTTCGAACCTTCCAGCTATCAGTATGGAAGAAGTAGCACCAGTTGCTGTTAGTGATGCTGCTCTCCTAGCACCAGAGGAGATCAAGGTAAATATAAAATGGCATAAGGATTGGAGAGGATCTGTCTGGTTTGTAGAAGGTTGTACTGTCTGTCAGATCAGTGGGAATTCTGCCCCTTCTCATCCTGGTGTGTGGTTCCTCACCTTGTGAACCTTTTTGTCTAGAATTTTAGCATTGATGGTTGTTGGGGGGTTTTGGGGGGTGAGGTGTTTTTTGGTTTTTTGTTTTTTTTGCTAACTGGGGAAAGAGTAAACTTTATTTGGCTCCAGTAGGGCATAATATTATGCTTTGGTTTTGATCTTGACTGTTACGTGATGGCCATTGTTGTCCCAACATATATATGGGTATTGGGAGGGGGAAAGCTAAATGTCACTAGAGCAGAGCAATCAGAATGTCCTGGATCAACTGTACAAATCTCATTTCCCAGCTTCTGCCAGGTTTTGGCCTTTGCCTTATCCTGAGCTGGCACTTGAAATAATGGAAACACTGAGACAGATTTGAGTTCTGTGAAGTGAGTCTTGTCTTTTGCACTGTTATAGATCTAAAGATCTTGTTCTCTTTAGGAAAAGAACAAAGCTGGTGATGTGAAAACAGATGCAGAAAAGACTCCCACAGACAAAAAACGAGAACTAAGAAGGAAAAAGCTCCGTAAACGAATGAGGCGAAGGGAAAAGGAGAAACGTCAAAAGCTTCTTGAAAAGATGAAACCAGAACAAGGCACAAAACTTAGCAAAAAAGCTGCTGCAGCAAAATTAAAAAGGCTTACCAAAGAAGGCAAAGCATCTCTGCTCAAGGTAAGACTAAAATTCCAAGGATAGATAATTTTTAGCTAGAGAGAGGAAAGGAAACTTTTTGCCAAAGAATTACAAGTATAAGGTTGGAAAAATATGAAAAAGCTGTATGATACAATTACTTTATATAAAAGTATGTTCATCAAGCAGAAATGATTTTGTGTGAGGTGCTACTTTTCTATTTATTTCAAAGTTCACAAGGTGATATTCCTTCATATCTTTAAGATCTTTTTTAAGTCAAATACCATTATGTGTGAGTAACTAGTAAGTAATATAATGGTACTCTTCGTACATTTCTTGGTTATAACAAATGTTTTGTCCATTGACAGGATGAAGGTAAAGACAAGGCCTTGAAATCATCCCAGGCCTTCTTTTCTCAGCTACAAGATCAAGTGAGAATGCAAATCAAAGATGCAAGCAAATTAAAGAAGAAACAGAAGAAGGAGAAAGCACTCTCTGTTCATAAACTGAAGTTGTAATTTACCTTTTTTATACGTTGCATCTTGTATATATTAATTTTTTTTCCAAATTTGAGTAAATTTTATTCTGATCTTTAAAATGCTGTGTGAACTTCTGAGGGGATGTTCAGACAGTTTCCTGTAGATTTTACTTCTATTTTCTACCATAGAACTCTGATTTATTCCAAAAAGAAAGGTTTTTGTTGTGGGCAGATACACAACCATGTAAAATACTTTATATGTGCTGTGACTGTACAGTCTCTTTAATCTATAGCCCATAGTTTTGTATCTGCTCTTGTAATAGGAGTAACTGCATTTGTTGGAAAACTTAAGATGTATCCAGGCATTTAAATTACAGAAATTATATTTTGAAATCGTGATTGGGAAAGAGGGAGGACACAAAAGATTTTTAAGCCTGTGGAAACCCAGACTTAGGAAATGGCATGTTTTAACTTTGACCGAGTCCCAGAATGGTTCGGGTTGGAAGGGGGGGGCCGTCTGGTCCAACCTCCCTGCTCAAGCGGGGCCATCCCAGAGCACATGGCACAGGATTGTTATGCCGCTGTGGACCTCAACTGTTTTCCACTCGTTGTCGTAAAAGAAAATTTTAAATCTGAGGTGGGCGCGGTGTTTAGAATAGACCCCGCTCTGCGCGAGGGAGCGCGCCGGGCGCGGTGCCGCCATCGGCGCTGCATTGCTCAGGCCTGGCGGCG
>VWZT01007442.1:1556857-1607212 GCA_013397055.1 Pachycephala philippinensis | reverse complement strand
CACCTGGAGAGCGGCCCGGAGCCCCGGCCCTGGGAGAGCTTGGCCCGCTGGCTCTCGGGCTCGGCCAGGCACAGCAGCCGTGAGGGTGAGGGCTGCAGGTGTGCTCTGGAAACGGGTGCTTGGCACCGAAAATAGTCTCTCAGTAGCAAACAAGACAATGATAAAATGTTCCCAGGGACAGGACGGGGAGCAATGGCCACAAACTAAACCACAAGAACTTTAACCTCAGCATGAGGAAGAACTCCACACTGAGGGTGGCAGTGCACTGGAAGAGCTGCCCAGGGAGGTCGGGTAGTTTCCCTCTCTGGGGACATTCCAAACCCACCTGGATGTGATCTCTGTGTTAATTGCTTCAGGTGACCCTGCCTGGGCAGGGGGGTTGGACTGGATGATCTCCAGCAGTGCCTTCAACCCCTGACTGTTCTGTGAAAATTAGAGGACTTGCTTATTTGAATTCCAGGTTCACTTACTGATGTAAATGCAGACTAGAGATTAATTTTCCATTTATTAAGCAATTTAAAGGCACCTGCAGTGCTCAGCTTGCCTGTGATCTGCTTCCCTGCCTGGTGAGGCAAGCTAAAGGACAGTAGCACTGTAAGTTAAGGATTGCTTGACTTCTCCACTTCTGTACATCTTGGTTGCATCTAGTACCTTAGAAGACCACTCATTCAATATATTTTTTTTTCTTGAAGGCATGTCAGAGGATTACAGATGGAAAAGGAAAAGCCAAGGAAAGTCTTTTAAGTATTACAGAATAAAGAAACATGGCCTGAATGGAGTTGTCTGTACCATGTAATTGCTGTGAAGTTTTGTAATGGCAGAAGCTAGGTCTTCAGGAATCAAAAGATCCCGAGTAAGTTTGTCACTCAGTAAAAATAAGAAAAAAAAAGAAACAACAAAAAATGTGGAAGTTACAGGAACACCATCTGCATCTTCAGCATCATCCTCTATTACTTCCTTTTTTAACAATGTCCCCCCTGCAAAAATTAGCTGTCCCATGTGTGGGCAATTGGTGCCAAGATATGGAATAAATAAGCACATTGATGAAACATGTCAGAGAGACCGGGGTGAGATTGGTGCCATTGATGCTACACTGAATTCTTTTAGGAATAAGAGTCCCCCAGCTGCAAATCTGAGCAATAATTCCAGCTCATATTTTTCAAAAAACCTCTTAAATCTAGAAGCAAGTCCTTCCGAAAGTAATTTATTTAAAGCAGGAAGGAGTGCAGCACAACAGACTAGTCCTTATTTTAACAATAATAGTTCAGTCTTTAGTGTTAACAATGAATCACAGGTTCGAACAGTTAAAATAGTCTCCTTGGGAAGCTTGTCTTCAAAACTGTCCAGAAGACGCTGTCTCCAGGGAGGAAAACAGGTCTTGTACGAAGAGATCAACTCTTCGCCTCCAGCAGTTCACAGTGCCTGTAGAAGTGCTGCAGCACACGACGATGATGATGATGATGATGAGATTGATGCTGGGCAGAGTTCTCAGAAAGAAAATCAGCCTTCTCAGGGAGAGCACCAGGAACAAAATTTTTCAAAGAGGGAACCTGAACTTCGAAACGAAATAAACAAATGTAATGGAGAAGACCTTGTGGAAATGGTTCAGGTACCTTTGCTGGCTGGTAACAGTAATGACAGAAGGTTCCCACCTGGTACAAGGAGCACCAAAGCAGAAAGCAGGTCTGAAGATGTGATACTTAGTCCTGATAAATTCAAAACACCTCTAGCCATACATACTTCAGCAGAGCCGACTGGTGATTTGGAAGTTGAGACTCAGCCTCACACTGAGGTTGCTCCTTCAAAGACACAAGTGAACTGTGGGACAGAAGATTGCTTTGGCAGGGATGATGAAGAGGTACTTCCTGTGGAAGTTCTTGAAGACTTTAATAATGACATGAATGATACTTTGTTAGAAACTGTGGAAACGGTAGAATCTCAGGATTCCACTGGGGACATTCTAGCCAAAATAGATGAGATCCTCTCTGTGCCCAGCTCTCCTGGTCACCCGTACTACCTCCAGAATTTTTTAGTAGTGCTGCGAGCAGTGTTGGAGAATGAAGATGATGTCAGACTATTTAATGAGCAAGATTTGAACATTATAACCAAGTTCTACAAATTATCAGGTATCTTTTGTTTTAAAATGCGTTTCCATATTACCTCTTGTAGAGAGCATTGTTACATAGTTTTATGTGGGAAGTGCTATATGAATTGATAATTTAACTTGAGGAATTCCTTAAGGGAAGAAGATCCTTTTTCTCAGGAGATGTACCCTCAGTGGCTTTCTGTAAATAAACTCTCCTAATGTTGTTAGGTACCGCTCCTGAGAGAATGGGGGGACACAGCCTCACACAGCCCTCCCAGCAGCCTGGCTTGCACAGCTTAACGGGTCTGAGCTGGCCATGGACACAAGCAGCCAAACCTGGCCGGGGTCTGCAGAGCCCCTTGGTGCACTCCAGGCTGTGAGAATATTGCAGTAGTGACATCCTGGAGCTTGGTGATGCCTTGTTTGTCTTGTGATAGTTAAAGGCGGAATATATAAAGAAAGGAAGCAACAAAAGTCTTGTTATTGATTCTTTGAGGCAAGCAGTAGGTGCACATCATTTACATCCAAAGATCCAGGAATAAACTCACAGTTAGGCCAGTAGTGTATGCAGGCATGGGCTACTTTGACAAATACTAAAAGAGATGTTCAGGATACACCTTCCCCATTTCCACGTTCCCTTCCCTAGATGTGAGCAACACTGATCAGTAGCAGGAGCTTGTTCTGTTAAATAAAAGAACTGCTTGTTTCTCTTTCAGTAGTGTGATTCCAGAATTCCCCTCACATGGGAGCTGGGATTACAGAAAGAATTACTGCAAAGTGGTGCTGATAATCCGTGTCTGCACTGGATGTGAGGGTCACAGATAAAACAATCTCTCTTTGCAGGGTAGGAAAGATGCAGCGATTGAGCTGTGAGAAGTGAGCAGATAGCACTAAGTCAATAGATAACAAATCCTGGACACCTGACAGATGGAAGTCGTTGTCTTCGAGAAATACCAGGCAGGATACTTTAAAAGCTCAGGTAGATGAGTTAGTTATCTGTCCCACATTAGAAGTTTCTACCCAAGCAAGTGTCATCTTTCAGTTATCATAACACAAAAAATATCATAGTACCTGCTTAGTACTATGAGGTTGCTTCAATATAGGTATTTTCCAGTATTTAATTATTTTCTACTGCAATGTCTACCGTTCTTCAGTGCGTGATGTGAGTGAGTGTAAGTTTATGAAGCTTATTATGAAACTAATATTGCAGCCCTAGTTTGGTCAGCTCCATGGTCTGGAGAAAAAATGTCCATGTGTTAATCTTTTTCATTTCTGCAGAATGGTAAAAACTGGGGACAGACTTTAAGGGAGTTATAAACCCCAGAGAGAAAATGACAAGCTTATACATCTGAATGTAGTTCTGCCACTGAATTGATCCTGGAACCATTCTATTAAAGAAAAGGCTGAAAAAGTCTTCTGAGGACAGGAGAATTGTTAAATAAACATTTCATGTTTATATGCCTTTTCTTAAGTACATCTAGGTCTGGTAGTGTTTCAGTGTCTTTTTATTAATGATCAGTCTCAGTTAAGCAGCTGCAGCAGATGGGGGTAAAAAATTTAGAAGTTAATGGGAGTGGAATTAAGTGTTCAAAAGGTTATTGAATGTAGTAACAATAGCTACACTATTTTCAGCTAAAATTTAATAAGCTATTTTGTTGAATTTCAGCATCATTAGTATTAAAGGTCTTTTAAAAAGGTACTTTAAGAGAATGTGTCCCTGATAAAAATCTAATGAATAGGAGTTTTTTTCTCATTGTTTTCAGTAGATATATTAGTAAAATTAGGCTTATCTTTGGAAAAATAAGAATCTGAAGAATGCTGCACAGAGAGGTATTCTGTGATTATGGAACTATTCTGTCAGACTACAGCTTCTTTTGTTCTCCAGCATGAAATATTTGGTTATTGAATGGCTGTTTAAGAAAGCAAAAAGACCTATTTAACATCACAATATGCAGAGTTGAAAAATGAAGTTGTCTTTTTCTATAAAACAAATTACTTCTTGAAGGGTAAGCATGTCAAAATGCATTTTAACAATGTACATTACCTACAAAATACATTGTAATACTTTTCTGCCTACAAAACTTAAAGATTTTAGTAAACTTATTAGTTACTTGGAAAGGTAAGTTCTGGTATTTTACCAAGTCTGCTTGTAGAACACGGGGAGACTTAAAATGTGCTTTAGAGAGTACCCACATCAAAGTAATGTATCTGGTTAAGGTGGTGATTGTGCATAGTACTGTGTTTAGAATTGACTCTTCTTTTTGTCCTTCCCTGCTTTAAATAAAATTTGCAGTTGGTGGGCAGAAGTTATATGTGAGACTTTTTCAACGCAAGCTGAACTGGTTAAAGGTGAACAAAATAGAGTATGAGGAGATAAGTGTGGATTTGTCACCAATAATTGAAGAACTGGCTGAAGCCAGATTTTTACAAACAGGTAAGGCCAGCATCAATAAACCTTTAAAGTACTACAAATAAAATCTGCAGTTGTGTCATGTTGGAGTTTAATGCACTACATGCTTGTCTGGGCCTTGGGAAGAGAATAGAGGAGCAGAATAAAGGCTTCAGGTGGATGAGTGGTCTTGTGAAAATACAAATAGTGCAAATTAGATAATAGAAGACCAGTTTTTCTGAACAGCATTTTTTTTTAACTCAACAGAATTTTTTAATCTTTGCTGTTGTTTTGAAGTTGTAAAGGGTGTTATTTTTCTGGTTATTCCATTCCTTCAAAGCAGACCTGTGAAAAGGTCCAGAACAAGATCCAGAAGAATTTCAGGATGGCATTGATAATACATTTTTGAAGAACCTGAATCATTAGATTAGTACTAGGTTGTATGAATGTATTGTGAGCTGTTTCTTGAGTGTATGTATAGAACACTGAATGAATATGTGTGGATGATTTTACTTTTAGAATCTGAATTGGAAGACCTGTGTGAAGGGTTGGATTTGCTTTCAGCCCCTGAGCTAAAAACACTGGCAAAGATCTTTCACTTGCCAAACCCAAATGGTCAGAAACAGCAACTTGTGGATGATTTTCTGAGGTTGTCAAAGCAACGTTCGATCTTCAGTAGGAGTCAGGCTGGTATTGGGACAGTGATTTTAAAAAGGTAAATGTTCACAGTTACATTTTGCAGGTGAATCTAAGTTGTGCTTCAAATGACTGAAATCTAGATGCCTTTTCAAGAGAGGAATGCATTTAGTAAATTTATTAATAAAAAAGGGCAGCATTACATTTCAATTCACAGTGAGTCAAAGAGAAGGGTAAATACTAGACTCTATAGTCTCTCTGCTTCTTTCAATTAAAATCAAGTTTATGCATTTATTGGCTTGAAAAAAAAAGTTATTCTCATACTTCATTCAGTGTATTTTAGTTTTTACAAGTGGTGGTAAAAAACATTTGTTATAATAATTTTATTTGGCCTTCCAGGGTGAAGGACCTGGCTGGAAAATGTGTCAGGGTCTGCAAAGGCCCTCGGGCTGTCTTTTCCCGAATTCTGCTGCTGTTTTCACTGCCTGAGTCGCTGGAGGAGGAAGAAGCTGGCAGTGCTGGGCAAGGCCTGCTCTCCACAGTCCTTAGGGCTAACATGGGGCATATGGTGTTCCCCAGTTACACAGTAAACAGGAAAACACAGGTCTTCCAGGACAGGGAGGATCTCATCAGGTAGGGAGAGCTTTGGCATCTTGGAAATCTGTTCATTTCTAGAAAAGCTTTACTGCAGCACTTGCGTAGGCAAATAATTCAAATGTAGAACTCCAGATGTAAATATGCAAAGTGTTAATTTTGCAATGATTTTAAATTCATTTTTGTATCGAGGTAGGACTTGTAATTCACAGTGAGTTGCATTTTGAGCCAAAATAGTTTATTTATTTGCTCCTTGATCATGTCATGGAAGCTGTTCCTTCATTTGCTGTGCTGATTCTGAGCTAAACAAAAATTATATTCTCAGTATTACGGAAATTTAAAGGTAATGTGCTGTGCTAGTTGAAACTCTGCTAATCCTATAAGATCAGGAATAAAGATGGTTACATGGTTTCATGTGTTTGGAGACTCAAAGGGAAAGAACTTATTTCTTTCAGCTATAGATGCTTTTTAAGTAATAAAGTTGTGGTTTTTTTACCACAGGTATGCAACTGCTGTTCATCTGTCAAATGATATAGCCACTGCAATGGTAAATGGGAACTGGGAGGAAGCTAATCAGATGTATTTGTGTGCTAAAGAAGCCTGGAGCAAACTGAAGAATCATCCCTCTTTGAGGTAGTGAACTGGAAACTGGCCTAGTGTTCACAGGGAACTGTTAAATTATCTTACCTTAGGTACTTTTCCTTTTGAGAGAGGCTTATGTTATTTAAGCCTGATAAAGCTAAAGACTTTAATGTTCTTGAAAGCTTGGAACTTCCTGAGTGTTTGTTTAGCTCTTAAGTTACAATATGAAAAGACCTTTTTTATAAAATCTTGGGAAAGAGTTGGTAGGCATGGATAAAGCACTAAAACAGTTCTGTTTTATGTGCCAGTGCAGGAGAACAACAGCCTTATTTTTCCCTTGTCATAGTTTTTTTTTATGGCTTTCAAGCAAATGGCAATAAGCAGAAATCAAAATTTGACTGTGAACAAAAGGATGTTGCAAATGTTATGGGAAAACATGCTGGGTTATTAATGTCTTTAGATTTCCAAGTGGGTGTTGCTCAGGAAATGTTACTGAGTATCTGAGAGCTGAAATAACATGCCCTGGATTTGAAGCCTTCTTCGTTTTTCTTTTAATTATTTTGTTTTCTGGCTTAATGATACACTACAAGTTAAAGCCTTATGTTTGGCATGATATTCAATTCCATGCCAACTGATTTAAAATAACATTCATAGAGGGTCATTTGGAGGTCTGTTCCATTGTACACTGAAGACAGTGGAAAAATCTATTTTGATTTTAATAAGACATTCAGAAGAGTTTGTCCTGAAACACAGAGGTGCCTACTGAAAAGATATTAGTCTTCTTTTATGGCAGGAAATTCCTTTTCTAGATTTTTTCTTTTGTTCAGCTTCGTTTCTGAAGTTAAACTTCTGCCTTATGAGAACCCGTTGGTAACAAAATATAATATAATAAATTACTGTTTTGCATCTATTGTAAAACTGATTAACTGATAATTCCACTGGTGTTGAAACTAAAATATGCTGTTCAAGTGCAGCTTGCACCTGCTCCTTAAGGCCAACTATTGCCTTACCTTTGGGTTCTTGACTTTGCAGCTGGGATATTCATTTCAGATCAATTTGGATATATAAGGCATTTAATTTTTTTAAGTGCTTTAGGTATAAGTATTCTTAGTAAAAGGATTTTATTAATTTCAAGTGCTGTAATTAAATTGATCTGAGCTGCTCTTATTTTTCAGCTATCACAGAGTTTTACCTGATTACCTGCGACGTTTCACAGTTGGCTGGGTGTACACAAGAATCCTTTCTCAAGGAGTTGAAATTCTGCAGAGACTTCACAAGTATAAGGTAAAGTGGTGAAGTGAATAGGAATATGTGCTTAATTTTTTTACATCAATTTACATTTCTGATGTGGCTGGAAAATGGTGGTAATGTTTGCCAGGGCTTGCTACAGTTCTCTTAACAGGGAAAAGAGCCCCCTTTTTTGTGCAGCTTTAGAAAGTTTTAAGTTGTTTTGATTTCTGCTTATGCTTTGAAGATTTACCATATATAATACATCATAAAACTTTTGCTGAGATACGCTTGTTTCATTATTTAAAGATACCTGTGTTTCACTGGATTTGGCTAGTGTTTTTAAATAAGAAAAAATCTTGAAAGAGAAGTCTTCTAGAAATCCCTGCCTCTTCCTTAGGGGCTAATGTCTCCAAAGGCCTCTGACTTACATGTTAAAGCAAATCAGATTATTCTGAAGAAGACTTCACCTCTGCAAAAAAACAAGTAATACTTAGATATTTTTCATATACAATAAGGAATACAAAAAGGATAAAAATACTGTACTTTTATCAGCTAACCTTTAAGTTTACATAGAAATATCTCTATTCTAGCGTTTTTAAGATACACATATGCATCTGAAACAGGTATATTGGATAGTGGAGTAAAAAGTGGGTTTGGATTGTCCAGAGACAAAGTTTCTATAGTATTCATTAATTGGAAGGGAAAGTGACAAGCTGACTTGAACTTGGTTTTGTAACCCAATTAAAAAAGGTACAATCCCATTGCTACAGGAAGCAGTGCAGCAGCTGCAGAGCCTCCTGGCCCAGGATGTGTATTGTGCTGACAGCAGAGGGAGATGGTGGGATCGGCTGGCTCTGAATTTACATCAGCACTTGAAAAACACTAAGAAGGTATGTTCACAACTGCTGCTGGAAAGCTGGAAACACTGCAGGCATTGTCTGAAAACATTTTAAAAAATATTTCTTATGGAAAGAACAGTGGAGTAGAGTCTCCTAAAAATGCATATATTGATAGGAATCCCAAGGTCAGATAACCAGTTTGTCCAAGGAAAATGAATCCACTTCCTTAATCTTATACTGATCAGTAGAAATGAAGAGGACTTTTTTTACTCTACTAGTGTAAATTTGAATCCAGAAGCCTCCTTGTGCAAAATGTTACTCATTGGTTAAAACTTCACTACATCAGTTGACAAGGTGGCCCTATCCTATATGCTCGTTTTTACACTCACACGTTTGTGCTCTTCAGTGAATTGCTGTTGAGCAGGAGATGTGCAGAGGTGTCTGTAATTGCTGTTTGTCCCTTGCTGTTTGCCAGGCCATCGGCTGCATCCGCAGGGGGCTGGCAGACCCGGCCGTGCGCACCGGGCACCGCCTGGCGCTGTGCCAGCGCGCCCTGCGCATCAGAGACTCGCCCAGCTGCAAGCACTTCCAGGGCCTGCTGCAGGACCTGCCCCTCCTCACTGTGGAGGACGTGACACACGTAAGCAAGGGAGCAGCAGCTTGTGGGCTCCTTTTACTTCTGACAGGGAAAAATCTGGGAGACTTGTTACATGCTGTGCACCAGCCTCTGGCTGACGTGCTGCAGGAAAGGGAATACAAATGTCTTTCTAAAACAAAAGCCTCTTGTAATCAAATGCTTATGCATTGGTCAGCTTCTTGTCTGAAGTTAGTCAGCTGTACACTGATTTAATTTGCATTGCTTTATATGTGTTATGGACGTGATCAGCCATAAACTCCACTAATTTATCAGTAATGCCCTCAGAGCCTTTCTGTATGACGAGTCTGATCAGATCAGTGCATTGCCTCTGGTGGCAGCAGGCCAAGCATCCTGTGTGCTGGAAAAAGTAATAGTAACCTTAGCATGTTGTCAGCATTAGATTAATGGCTAAAAAAAAATGCCAGTGTTCTTTTAGGAGCCTTTGGGAGTTATGCACTCTAAAAATGTGCTATGCAAATATTCAGTGTGGTGCACTTGCATCGTATTAGAATTGATTTTTTAAAAATCCTCCTTTTTCATACCATTGTAAAGATAATTCTATCTGGGCAAAATCAGAGAAGAGCCTCACTTCCTCTCTCAGCCTCCTCACCACATGTCTCCCTACAGCCTTTCTTTGTTTCAGTCCAGAGTCTGTCTCCTCAGTCTTCTGTATTTTTGCTCCTGGTCCTGCATATAGGGAGGCTGCATTCCCATCTGCCCAGCATTTTTGCTAGACATTTGTTTTCTGAAAAATGTGCCAGTTTATAAAAGCTAAACAGGATGATTTCACAGGAATAGCAGGTTAAATTTTATTCAGTTGATTTTTGGAAACAAATCTAGTTCTGATTTTAGGAAAACTGAAAAGGGGATTTTGGGCTAAAGCTTTTTTAACATGATGATGCAAAGTAACAAAATGTTTTAATATGTTCAGGTTACAATCAGTGGAAAGATGTGTCCTCAGGTGGGAATGGGAAAATCAGTGTTTCTCATGGAGGATATTGGTGATGGAGAAGGAGGCGAAGACTGCAGTGTATCCACGGTCATGTGCTCAGTGGAGGAGCTGGCACTAACTCATTACAGGAGGAATGGTTTCGATCAGGGTAACAGCACTGTTGGCTTGGGGATATTTTGCAGTAAAATAACTGTGGGAGTAAAGAAACTATTTACTAATCAGTTTACTTAATAGACCAGTTTTAGCTGATTTTGTTAGAGCAGATTTTAGGCTGATTCTGTTTCCTTCCCAAACACCTCTAATACATCATTTCCTTACCAAAGTGCTCTAACATGTATTTTCCAAAGATGATGGTGAGTAGCCTCACCATGATGTCTGCCTGCTCTCAGCACCTCTGGGTGCATCTCCTCAGGGCCCATGGACTCATGGATGTCACGTTTGCCCTGGTGTTCTCTAAGCCAGTCCTCCTGAACCAAGGGGAGATCTTCCAACCTTCATTCCTTTCCCCACGTCTCCTGGGTCAGAGATCCCTGAGAGCTGGTCTTGGCAGTGAAGACCAATGCAAGGAAGGTGTTCCAGAACCCTGCCCTCTGTGTCCCCTGTTGCCAGGGCCCCTCTCCATTTAGCAGCAGGCTCACATTAGCCTGAGTTTTCCTTTTGGTGTTGAAGTATTTGAAGAAGCCCTCCTTGGTGTCCTTGACATATTGTTTTGACATGCTCATCTGTGTGCATGAACATACATACACATATAGGAGCACATATACATGCATGAACACACATGTATTTACATATATAAATATGTTTACATATATAAGGCATAATATATAATATTTACAATAAACTAGAACAGCTGTAGAGAATATTTTATACAATAGACAAGATCTAATTATATACTATAAATATATATCTTGTTTTTAATATGTAGTATTATCCATATTGTATATTTTTTAATGTTGAAAAAGTGTATTTAAAACTTGTCAGAGTCAGCCCAGTAAGCCTTGTGAGGGCCAGGGCAGGGATGGAAACTGTGCTGCAGCTGAAGGCCCCTGGTCTGGGAGCAGCAGGCTTGGGGAATGGGGCAGGAATGAACTGCATTTGCAGCTGCAGTGGGAATGTGTGCTGAGGCCAGCTGGCCATGAACCTGAACATGGCCTGTGTCTGCTTTGGGTCGTGATGGCTCAGTACCTCTTCATATGACATTGCTGTAGAAATTAATGTTTCCATTTTTATTGAATTCTGCCCTTCAGGTATTCATGGGGAAGGCTCAACGTTTATTACACTGTATGGGATTCTAATGTGGGATATCATTTTCATGGATGACATACCTGACGTGTTCAGAAATTCCTATCAGGTAATTTTGAATGGCTTTCTTTGGTTAGTTTATTTGCCCATTGCTGTAGACTCAGTAACCATGTTAAAATTTTATTTGGGATAAAAAATACTCTCTCTAGAGTTCAAAACAACAGAGCAGAGGCTGACGTGTGGCCAGTGTTTGTTGCACTGGCATTGGGTGTTAAAACATATGCAAATGTTTTATTTAATAAATACTTAGGTGGTGGGCATGTTTGAGATAAATCAGCTCAATGTTTGAGTGACTTTGTAGTTAAGAAAAATACGAAGTATGACATTGTCATTCTGGGAATAGCTGCTCTGCTGGCAGTTCCTCAGAGCTGTGTTTACCTTTTCATCCAGACATCCCCCCTGGATTTATACACTGACAGCTTCTATGAGAACAGGAGGGCTGTCATCGAGGCCAGACTCCAGCAGCTTCACACAGCTTCGTCCAAGACACTGGCAAAGTTGGTTGCTGATGTCTGGACCACTCAGGAGGGAAAAGCAGCAGCCCTGGTTAACTGGGAACGTTTTACTTCCCTCCAGCAAGTCCAGGTAAGTAACTCTTGTCTGGCATGGGCACTCCAATTAGGCTTGACATTCAATTACACCTGGGCCTAGGGTGCTCACAGGTTGTATTGAGGCACTGAGCCATGGCAGATGGAGAGTGGTGGGAGGGAGGAACTGGGGTTAAGGAGACTTTTGCTGAAGCCCCTGGACAGGTACTGTTACAATTTTCTCATATAGTCACTTTTCCTGCAACAGTAGCTGGGAACACAGCAGGAAAATCAATGTAGAAAACATCTAGTTAATGTTTCTTGTTACAAGAGACTAAACAACTGAGCTGGGCCATCCAATATTCTTGTGAGGGCTGGGAAATGGTTCTGCAGGAAATTAAAACCAACCCCAACCAACTATCAAACCTTCTGTTGCAGAGCCTGGTCTCTTGCCTTGGAGGAACGTTCCTGAGCGGTGTTTTCCGGCGGCTGTCCCGGGACCTGCGGCACTGCCGGGGGGGGCTGCCCGACCTGCTCGTGTGGCGCTCCCACAGCCGCCACTTCAAGGTGTGTGGGGAGCACGGGAATATTCAGTACACCTCCCCTCGTGTAAAACCTTGCACCTGTCAGCCCACACAAGCTGTAATTTCCTGTTGTTCTGGTGCAGTCAGAGCTCCAGCTCAGCTGCCCAGCCCCCACGGAGCAGTGGGTGATTATCTGCTCCTCCAAGAGCTGTGCCGGAGCTTTAATGGGCATAGGGAGAACCAGCAAGGATCAACCCTGGCTAAGGTTGGTGTAGAAAAGGTCTTTGATTATGTAAAGCACCTGCTACCAATCAGCCACACACATTCTGACTTTTGTTAGCAAGGAGCTCTACTGGCACCACTTAGACAAAATCTGGACTATTTGAGTCTACAACTGTGTCAGTGTCTGCTACAGAAATTGAGTAAAGAGTCACGGATGGTGCCTTGCATGGTAGTGAAATAGCTACTAGAATACTATTGGACATCTCATCTGTTGGAGCAACTTGTTCTGCGTTTATGATACAGAGCTGAATAGCAGAAATTAGTTCTCTAGAACACCTAAGTTGCTGCATCAGCTGGAACAGGTGAGGGTGCAGACAATCGATTTTTCAGTGTGAGAGATCGTCATTCACCAGGGCCTCTGTCTGTGTTTTGGTGGATATTCACTATATAAAATTTCATTCTCTTAAATTCTGAAATATGGGGTAATAATTAAGCACCCACCGGACCTTCAATTGTACTAAAATCTCTATTATTTTTTGTCATAGGTAACAGCCATAAAAAAATACTTTTTGTGTGGGAGCCAATGATCCTTCAGTTCCTCTGTGGGCACACTCCTAACCATCCCCCTTTCCTTGTAGCTGGTGGAGGTGAAGGGCCCCAACGACCGCCTGTCTCCCAAGCAGATGCTGTGGCTGAGCGAGCTGCACAAGCTGGGGGCTGCAGTGGAGGTTTGTCACGTGCAGGACATCGGAGGCAAGAGCAAACGCCTCAGCTGACAGAGGTTGGATCATGTGGGTAACTCGGGTGTTCTTAAAGGAACGGGCAGCACACACACCACTGGCTGCTGCTGCTGCTTATTAAAAATAGTTTCTTCTACAATTCTGGTTTCTTGGAATATTACTGTAGTCCTTTTAGCACAAAACATTCTAAAACATGATTTGAGAAGACTGTCAGTATGATTTACTGCATGTCACTTTGTGTTCAGAAGAGCAGAGCCCTTCTCTTCCCTCCCCAGTTCCTAACTTACTCTTTGAGGTAATCTGGGGGGTTTGCCTAGAGGGGAGGAAGAGCTGCCTTCACACTGGTACCCCCTGAGAACATCTCTACAATACAGCGTCTGGGCCATCAGGTCCTGCTCATTTCTGTGGTGCCTGTGTGGCCCAGATTCATTATGCTGGGCAGGTCTCCTTGCAAGGTGTGAGGTCAGGACCAGTGTGGTTCTCTGCCTGACCCCCTTACTGTTAGGTATTTGAATTTTGTACTTGTGCATAAACAAATACCGGTGTTCAATGATGGCAGAGTAGGGCGTAAAGCTTTAATGCTGTTCTATTGTGCTGCTATGTATGAAAGGATAATTCATTTAACAGCCCCTTCTGCTGTATCTGTATTACCTGTATAAAGGGAAATATTTCTGGTAGTAGACAGGAGTTGGTCAGCGCCAAGATGACCACATCTATATAGTCCGTTCTAGCCCCCATAAATTGAAGTGTTTGCTCATTCAGAAATATGTCAGTCAATTGGAATTAAAAAGATGAATTCCCTTTTAAGACACAAAAATCCCATGGGTTTCTCTTAATTTTAACACACAGACAACATATTTTCTCTGGAGTCTTCATTCTCATATTGAGTAATCAGAAATTCTGATTACCATGCAAACTGCAGACACTATAATAGAATATAGCAAGAAATAAGACAATGTGCACATCATTTTTATTGATCATCTTTCTATACCACAGTGTCCATGCTATTCTGGGAAAAAACCACACACACACAGTTTTTTTTTTTTGTTAGGGGAAGTCAAAGAAAACCACCTGAAGTTCACTGTGGAAAGGTACGAACTTTTATTGACTCTAATTTACTTCACATTCACAACTCAGCATCAGGATTTTATAATCTTCCTGCCACTGCTACTTTACTCAGTAAATCATTATCAGGCACAAAGGTTTTAGTTTCAGTTGAAATGGTGAACTCTAAACCATCACAGCAACAGCATTAGAAACCTACTGCCTAGAGCAATTTGAGGTACAGATTTCTGTCTCTTGGTTAGAGGCAAATTAAAGATTTTGTCCTTTGCTTAAATACATGTTAGAATTTTTTTGGTTTTAATATATTTCCATCTGAGAATAAGCCAAAACGTTTGCCCAGCTTGCTACATTTTCATTAAAACACAAGGCAGTTAATTGACCAGAGTGGTATTGCAGGCAGGTGCACACGAAGCACGCGTGCAGGCCTGGGCAGACACACACAAACACTCAGGTGTCAGTGCATTTCTGGAGGCAGGGCATGCTGGCCCAGGGCAGCCCCTGGAGGCCGAGCTGCCACCGCAGTCACAGCCCTGCACTGGAGCTCCCCGTGTGTGGTACAAAGTCACAACTCAGCCAGGAACAGCTGCTGTAATGCACATTTTCTACAAACACAAAAGGATGAGCTGCTTGGTAGCTTTTCTACTCTTGCAACACGAGAATGGCATTAACAGTATCTTGTTTTAAATGGTGAACAGAAATGAAAATTTGAAGATATGTGTACATATATGTACACAGACATATATATACACACTTGCATGTCAGTATTCTGTACATAGAAGTTAAAGATACATACTCACACCCCAAAATTGCTTTCAAAAGTTATTAACGATATTCAGAACAGTCCCTACTGACTTGATAAGGCAACTGTGCAGAGTGGAGAATATTTCAAAATTAACACTTGGTACCTGTCTTTCAGAAGTAAATCAGAAAGGATTCAGCTGTTTAACTCAGAGGAAGCAGCAGCACCCACAGGCACACGTTCACTCCTACAGACACAGCAGTTGCTCAGACTCCTCAGCAAGGCTGAGCCACACAAGGAAGCAGAATCTTGTCTTCAAGTCTAGGGAAAGGTGGATCCCTTCCCTTCCTCTCTGCAGGAGGTGCCCCCTCTCAGGCTCTGCTTACCTCACTCCCTTTTTGGAATGGTATAAAATTTCTTTTTAAGTCTGTTTGGCAAATAGATATTTTGACAGGTTTTGTTTATTATAAAGGCATATTATTTTTAACCCTCTCCCATGCTATATATATAAAATACAAAGACCCTCTGCAGCATCTGTACACATTTTAGAACTTGAAATGTAAAAATGTCTGAAATCTCCTTATAAAAGACAATTCTGTTTAAATATAGTACCCATTTTTTCCCCCAAAGGGTACTAGCCTGAACATTTTTTAATTCCACCAGCTGCTTTTGTGGAGTAGTTTATTTACACATTTTTGGTACCTTTTAACTAAAGAAGTTATACCTTTAAGTAAAGAAAAAAAAAGACACTATAGTTTTAACTGTCATTTTAAAAGAAAATAAACTGGTACCAAAAGACACTAAGCACACAGGTTGAGGTCTTTAAGTCAAGTATCAGGCCAGGGAAAGCAGTAAGCTAATGGGAAAAGAGGAATGGCAAAATAAAAAATAATACAAACCTTTGAATAATGAACAAGTGAGATGACTGCTCCAGCAAGCTTGGAAATAAACACAACTGGTTTGTGGACCATTTAACATGCTCAGCTCATCTTGCAGCATAATTAGGCAATTGAGGTGAATACACATTTTTTCCTCACAAACAGTTGCCCAGAAGCACCTGGCATTGGGTCACAACAGCCTGTGCCTGCCCACGTTGTGCACAGCACACACACAACAGCTTCTTTGCATAGGAACAGCATTTGGAAGGCTGGCTGGGTAAAAAAGAAAGCCCACTCCCCTGACATTGTTCAGCTTTGCACTGGCCCTGCCTGGCTTCCCTCTCCAACCCCAGCAGTGCCAGCATGGCACAGCCTTGGACAGGGAACAGCCTGGGAGCCAAACCCCACTTTGTGGTTTAGGCTGTGCTGAAGATCTGCTTGGTTTTACAAACAAAGATCTCCAAATCCTACCCCCTTCCCTTTTTTAAAACTTGAATACACTGCATATTCCCATCCCGTGTACTCCCATCCTGCAGCCTTCTTTTTTCCCCACTGAGAAAACTGAGAACAGCTTTGAGTCCATCATAGGCCTTTGGTGCCTTAACTGGTGAGGCTACACCTGGATAGAGGCTCAGTGTCAGTTCAACAGCGTTGGTGTTTTACATAGAAATAATTTAATATAAAATACAGCCTTGTTGTTCAGAGAAGGCAGCTGACAGGAGCCTTAAGCTACCAGAATGACACATCACTGTTTCTCCACCCTCCTGGAATTCTTCACACTCCTGCCTTTCTCCCTGTGAAATGCAAGTCCTTTTGTGGCACAGCATCCTGGGAGAGGTATCATTTAAAAAGGTTCCAGAACAACGAGGAAGGAGGCTGCTGCATTAAGCAGACAGAGGCCATTGGATGTAATTCCCTCAGGCAGTGCTTGTGCGTTGCACTGTCCCTGTGGATGTGCCCGTCTGCAGAAAGAAGGCACCACTCACTGCTCTTCTTGCAGCACCTGCCTACCTGTGACTGCAGCACCTGCACCCCTCGTGGAGCCAGTCCTCTCTCTGGAACCCAGCAGGGCTCAGGTATGAGTTCTGCTGAAAGCTACTTCATCCTACAAAAAAATGAGGAGAGGGTTGGCAGGGATATAATGCGGAGTAGTTGACGTGCCCTTATAAAAAGGTGAGGATCTTGTGGGACTTACAAACAAGCTTAACCTTAAAGAGGGAATATCTGCTGTTTTTTCTGGATGCCTGTTGTTTCCAGAAACGGAGAGGGGGAAGCAGGGGATGGAACCAGAACTTGCCACAACAATCTGTTTTTAGAAGTTGGGGGGTGTCAGCTGCATTAGAGTAATCCTGCTACTGTTTTCTCCCAATTAAAGGCACTTCTAAAGCTACTGCAATACCATATCTACAGTAAATGTTTTAAGGTTAGCAGTGCATTGTCCTGAAGTGGATTTCTATAGTCTAAAGTCAAGCTCATGACAAAGAGCACAAATCTGACTAATTGTTAATGAACGCATTCTGGGGAGAGCAATAAAAGGGAACAACCCCTCCCATGGATACACTGCATTAGCACACATGTAGGGTGGTAAGTCATGGAACATTAGTGTGTTTGTATCTATGCATGTAAGTATTACTCCTGAAGAGGCAGTCTGATAAAATAGTATATTCCCAGATTTCAGCTGTCAGTTCATCTCCACTGCACTACTTTGGCTTTACAAGCTGTTTTATCAAAGGGTCACTTCAGTCACTATCTGGGAAAACAAAAGTATTTCAAGCAGAACCCTCATTAATGACCACACCAAGCCTTTAAATTAGCTGATGAAACGCTCTATCACTTGTAATGAGCCAAACCCCCAAGAACAGGAGGAATTGGGGAGCAGAAGCCCCAGCAGATGAGAACTACTGAAGACAAAATTGTGCGATTTGAAGCATGACTTGCCTTGCTTTTAAATATTTGTGCAAATCTTACGTAATGTTTGTATATAAAAATTATTACAGCTTTCAATGCCGCATTTAGCAGTGTTAAGTTAGAAAAGACAAAATGATATGCAGTATTCTCCCCAAACCTTTAAACCTCCACATCACCTCAGTCTTCATTTGCAAGCGTCTCGGTGGATAGCCAGATTTTGGCACCACTTAAAAATTTGCTTAAAGGTGTTCCCAGAATGCTCCGTCTGCATAGGTTCCCTACAGGAGAAAATGGGAATGAGGAGGAGAGAAAGTCTGGGGCGCCAGAGGTGTCATTTAAACCATTAGCTCTGAAGTACATCCTGCTTTGATCCAGTTCCAAGCAGGGGCCTTGCAAGGACGAGTTGCTCTTGTACTGCCGCAGGCTGCGGTTTAACATGTCCACCTCATCCGCCAGCAGAGAAACTCTGTGGAAAGCGGTGATGGAGCCGCCGTGGTTGATCTGGGCCTCGGGAACCCAACGGAAGTAGCAGAGTTTCCACAGTTTTATTTGTGTTCCAGAGAGATGGGGCAGAATGACTCCGTGCAAATCAACGGGCTTTGCAAACCAGTCTCTGAAGTACTGCTCCATGCTGTGGCTCTGCCCCTCTGCTGGCTGGAAAAAGTCCGGCTTCAGTTTTAGTATCAGAGAGTTTCTTCTTGGAAGGAACTCCTGCTCACCGATGATTCCATTTTTTAGTGCCGGGGGGACACCTCGCAGTGTGGAGCTGTAATTTTTCTGCAGAAAATAAATATCGGTAATTTTCCAGTTCTACATCCATTGGAATAGCTAATTGCCCTGAACTGCCAGGGTGCATCATCCAGAGAAATGCTGTGACCTTTAAATAGTTCTGAGCTTGTGAGTCACTACTGCAGGGCTCACAGGGCAAACTGTGGCCGCTTGTGGCCTTTAAAAAGAAATACATATGTTTTGTAGCAACAAATGATTGACTTATAATCAGTATTTACTGAAAATACTGACAAACCCAGGGGGAAAAGTGCCCTGTCATCACCTTTCCAAAGGTGAAATAATGCAAATATTGGTAGTGACTCAGCCACATCAGAAAATGTCCTAAAACACAAGGCTCAACAATTCACATCTTTACTTCTACAGAAAATAATTTCTTTAGGCTGGGAAGCCAAGACAATGAAGGCTCCTACTGCTAATCCAAGGGTACCTGCAGCATCCCCAGCACAAGCCCTGAGCCCGAGCACAGCCTCAGCCCAGGCACAGCCCCTCCCGGCCCCCCAGTCACCTTGGAGCGCTTGAAGGTGCGCAGGGCCCCGTTGTGCACGCTGGGCGCGCTCTTCCCGATGTACAGCGGGTTGTGGAACAGCAGCCGGTCCCGGCTCGTGAACTGCAGAGACCAGTCCCAAACACACGGAAACCTGAGGCCTTTCTCATCACCCAGCTGAATATTTTTGCTTATAGCAAATTCCTGTCAGAAGTTAACATTCAGGCAGGTTAAAATCAAAGCAAATGGGCTTATTCATGAATCCTAAAACCAGCACGTACCTATTGGGCAAAGGGGGGCAGGGATGTAATTTAGAGGTAGCACAACAGAGCAGCAAGACAGCTGGAGAAAACAGCTGCTCTGCATTTGTGCTATTACATTAAACTGTTTGTTGGCTTACTCTTAACCCCCAAACTGGCATTTTGAGAATACAGCAACAGTCCCCCAATGCTCTGCTGCTTTGTAAGGTTGGTACCTACAACTTTAAAGGGAAAATACTTAACAAAATAAGTAAGTTTCACTTTTAGCAGCCATCAAATGTTTTCTACACACAGTTCTGATAAGCTACACTTCTCAAAAACAAATTTAAGTGATCAGTTTTCTAAATGCCTCCATTGTGCATTACTATTGGAACTTTATGCAGCATCTCCAACTTTTTCAACTATTTAAACAATTATGTTAAGAGATTTCAAAGTTTGCCTGAAGCATGAAATTCTATTTATTGCCTGTTATTCTACTTTCTGAGTTCCAGATACAGATTTGCTTCCTAGAGGAGTTCAAATAATAATGTACAGCAGCAATGTTTTCCTAGGAAAAAAACAACAAAGGAATTCAATAGACTTTCTTCTCGAATAGTTAGTCACTGTCTGTGCAAAGATCACCTGAGAGGACATTCTGATTGTATTCACCTGGGGACCTGAGTATTTTGCCCCAAACAGAGAGTGACATTTTGAAGAACACACGGGAAGCATTCAGCTGGGATGCTGTCATTTCCAGGGGGGCAGGCTGCAGGCTCCTGCTGCACAAGCAGCTGCAGCCCTGCTACTCACAGTGCTTTCCTTGACTCGCTGGTGAGGGCAGTTGAAGAGGAAGGTGCCGAACAAGGAGATGCGGGCGCTGTCGTACAGGATGGTCAGGTACACCTCCGAGAACTCGAACGCTGCTGGGTATTGCTCCAGCAGCTGCCAAACACAGTCAAGGAACATCAAGAACAAAGGAGACTGGGAAAAGAAACAAGGAATTATCAGATTTAACATAAGCTTTTCCCAAATCATACCAATTTCTTTGCAGTTAGGGTATTTGGTACATTACTCAACAGGGTAAACTATTTGGAGCCTTGCATTTTTCACGATTCTATGCAACTGTAACACCCTGTATTCCTATTTAGCCACTTGCTTTCTCAGCACTACCTTTGCACAGCTTTCCCTTCTGTGTAAAAACACAGTCAGTTCTTTCCTGGGCTCCCCTCCACTTGTGCAGCTGCAAAAATCCTTTCTGCCATCTGTATGTCCCTCATAATTTCCAAATTACAGCTTGTATGAGCCTTCCTTGCCACTTGGCCTTGTTTTTACAATGTATTTACTTCCTTGTTTGAAATGACTGGAGAGCTTATGATTCAGCCACATTAATTTCTCTCTACATTCTCTAGCTCTTTTCCATAGCAGCCTATGAATGGCAAAAGTATAAACCATCATTTATATAAAGCTTTAGAAATGTTTTCCCCTTCCCATTTTCACTCTTCAGTATATCCTTTCCTAGGGCCAAAATAGCTGCTTTTCATTACTTCCCCTTGGCATCTCCTTTCTTTATCCCTTCACACATTTTCTGCACTTGGTGCTCAGTGCCCTTGGTTTATCTGTGGGCTCCACACCCTGGGGATATTCCTGTTCTGTGACTCTGGGCACTGTCCCTGATAAAGGTCCCTAACCAGGGTCCTCTGTGCTTCCACCTGCAGTCAGCAGCCCCTCTTTGCCATGAAGAGGCCACACAACATGAGCTGGCAGTGCTGGAAGCTGGGGCCTGTGCTCCCCTCCCTCATCTCCCAGCAGCTGTGGCAGCTCATGTGGCTGCGGGGCTTCTGCAGCAGCTCCCTGCTCTGAAAGCACTGCGGAGTGGAAACACCACAGGGCTGGAAACAGGGATTGGTAAAACACACAGCAAAACTACCCCCTCCAAAGCCTCTCCTCACCTCCTTTGGTTTCAGTGTGAAACATGAGCTGTGCTAGTGTTTGTAGCGGTGAGACACTTTCCTCTGTAACCCTGAAGCAACATAAAAACCCATTGGATTGCACCTGGTATTTCACTGATTCTCACATGGCTACAGAGGATAAAGAAAAAACCTCTACCATGGAAAAAGACTTATTTCCTCTCATATTATAATGAGATTTGAAAGTATTAAAACGTATTTTTACTTCTAGATTTCTGTAGAAATAAATGTTCAGGATGATATCAAGCAAATACTGTGATCACATGCAAATACAATTAATTTTTACCTCTTTGTCAGATCTCTTTAAGTGGTTACACCTATCTAAAAACTGATATCCTGCCATGACCCATTCCTTCTGTATTAAGCTTTGAAATCCAACAATTGTTCGAAAATAGGGATCCAGCATGACTTGAATGAGAGAAGCAGCAAGGCAGCTCAGGTCCCGTCCCTCTTCCTCTGCAAATAACACACAGAATGTACAGAACATATAAGGTATAAATGCACAGATTTAGATTTCAAAGAGCAAAAAGGTGCAACTAGGTCCCATGGTTTCCTTAGAATTTCCTTTAAAATATACTTTTAGTTGTTTTAATTGTTCTCATAATTAAAAAAACCCCCAACAAACTAGAAGAAAAACACACTTCTTTCTTCTTAAACTGAGACTCACACTATAGAAACGGTTCCTCAATATCCAGCACAGCAGTGCATTCATCAAGAACAAAATACCCTCCCAAATGCCTGGTACTTTAACCAAGATGTGCTGAGAAGGGTGTTCATGCTGCTAGAAATTTTCAACATTTTTCCACCCTGAAGCAATTTTTGGAAGGCCATTATATGGGGAGAGTGGGATATACCAGCTGAACAGGTCTTGTAAAAATTACAGAAATTACAAAATTACAGAAATGAGCAAGTTTTTCAGTGTCTTTTTCTCTGAAATATCTGTTCGCAGAGACACAAGGAGTGGGCACTAAGTGAAATACCCACTGAATTAAATTAATATTGCTTATGCAGGGACTATTAGTCCAATTAACACAGTACAAAGGTTCACCCTAAGGTTTTGATTCTATCATCATTATCAGAACAAAACCCACAAAGACTCAAAGCAAAATATTCCTTTGATGCTACAGACTATACTACAGTTCAGTTCAGATACGTAACAAAACTGTTTTCCCTTCTAGTTCCCCAAATGCCTGAGATATTCAGAAGCCATGGGGTTTATGTATAAAGATTACAGTTGATTTTATCTCAATCTGTTTATCTACATGATCACAGTAATGCTAATAATCACTAATCATAATAAGCGTGCTCTGTGTTGTATTACCTTGGAGAACTACAGAAACGTGCTTACACTCCATCATATAGACAAGCTCAGCAGAATGCTTAAGAAAGGCTCTAGACAGGAAAAGAAAGTGATTTAACAGTTAACAGAAGTTCACAGTCTACAAGAAAAAAATATTTGGGTTATCTATATTTACCTAACTTACATATTAAAACAAAGAATCCTTCAACTGATGCACTGCTTATTTGCAGTGCTGAACGCTTTGCACATCCCACTGAGCATCATTTTATTAATGGTACCAACCTAATGTACTCTAACCAGCGAGTGTTTTCCAGCGAGGACAGCCACTTCTCTTCAGTTTCATCAAAAGGCTCTGCAACAGGGACAGCAATTACATTGCAGAACAACTTCCAGTAACAGTCCCTGTCAGCCAGGTCCATTGGAATTCACCACGTCAGGAAAACCACCCCCACGAAAGGACAGCCCAGCGTACCGTTGACACAGAGCTGTTTGAGTTTGATGTGTGCAGCCTGGATTTCCTGGATGTTGGGGAGACACTTGTCCAGGTCAGATTTGTAAACATCACTTCTCAGGGGATGGCTTCGAGTTATGGCATTACAAATCCTGCAGGAGAATCAGCAGGTTTATTGTTGGAGAGGAAGGTAACAGTCTTTCAAGAAAACATGCCACTGTCTTTAACTGCAAACAATTAAAATCACTTAAAACGTGCACCTCATCCTAAAAGAGAGTTTACTAGTTCATATTCAGGAGATACATTGCTCCTCCATAAAGCTACTGACCATTTTTGGTGTCTGCTAATTACAAAACAAAAAGATGGAAATGCTGGATCATTAAAACATCACATTTGGGAAATGAAATCTGAGGCTGACTGACAGATAAACAACCCTATCCAGTTTTTAGCTTTCCATCATTTTTAGTAAGACTTATCTATGCTAAATAAAGAGAACATATATAAAGTTTATGAAGTCAGGAAATCTGACAGGGTTTCAACTAAAACTCAGAGCTCCAGCCTAATACAAAATGTGGGTGTTTGCACTACTATAAAAAGTCACCCTGCAAATTAAACCAAAGTATTTGAAACTGGAATGGCCTTGAATAAAAACTGCACCAGAACCAGATCCAGAGAACAGTCTCTCCAGAGCTCCCACACTAAAACACTGTGGTGTCACACAGGGTGCCCTCAGTCACCCCTGGTGTTATCCCAACCCCCTGATTAAAGAGTAACACAACCACTCATTTACCTTTGATCGATTCTTCGCTGCTGCAATACATCTTTAATGTTGGCCATTCTCACAAGGGCACTGCCGTTGGGGTGATTCCAGGACCATAACTAACACGGGGAAAAAACACAAGAAACAACACAATAGTGCAGGTTAGAGCTATTCTGTACAAACTTTTTACTTAATGCTATGCACAGAACTCTGCTCATTGGCATACACAGCCCCAAGATGAACACTGTGCAATGACCAGGAGCAGTACCACAACAAAGAGGACACTTACTGGCATTCGCCTCCCAATGAAGGAGTAGGAGTACAGCTTCAGGTCCTGATCTGCTAAGGAAGACGGAACCACAAAATATTCCGGAAGGCTTGTGGAAAAAACATGATAAAAAAAGGTTACTTGTCCCTGTGTTTTTTACCATCTTCCCTCTTGCTGCAGTGCTGTGTCACCAGCTCAGTCAGGCTGTCCCAGAGCAGCCCCTGAGCACGGCTGCTGCTGTCCCATGTGAGGGCTCGGCCATGGTGCCAGCACAGCCCTGAGGATGCTGCTGAGAAACTGTGTGTCCCACGGGGAAGTACAGAAGCACGAAAGCAACAGATGCCAAAACATGACATTTTGTTTAGGGACAAGACATTTTCTTTAGCGACAAGAATTGCAGCATCTTTCATCTGGGGGCCTCTCCAGAGAGCAGCACGATTAGGAGGGGCAGTGCCCAGCTGGGTGGGATGGAGGCTGTGGGGGACACAGGACAAGACAGCCCAATTCCCTCCTGCTGGTGACCCAAGAGACACTCACCAGGTGGAGATCATATAACCTTCATTGACTGAGCACACTCTCCACTCGGATGCACCTGTCCTTTTGATTTCTCTATCCCAGTCCGAGAAAGTTTCAAACAGAGGAGTCTGCTGACCACTGGCACTGCTGATGCCACCAACACCACCTCCTGGGTCTATGCCATTCACCTTCTTTGCTAGGAAAAGGAAAGTCATCAATGCCCATTAAAAAAAAATAAATAAAAATCAAACTCTTTACCTTCCTAATTACAAGAACAAGCCACTAGCATCAGGACTAGTATTATCTATATTACCTATTGTTGTATGACAAGAAAGCAGTGATTTAATGACAGCTTGATGATACATGAAGATGTCAATGTATTTTTTTCCCTGCAATTTCAATAGAAAAGCAACATAAAATTGGCCTGCTGTGCTGCTTAATAGAAGCCAAGGCATACTAATACTCAGGAACAAATGTTATCTCCAGTCAGAGGATTTCTTTCTTCTATATGCCAAAGTTTGCAACATTTTAAAAACATGAACCCTTTACAGGCTACCCTTTAATAGGTACCATGTCAAGAAAGCAAAATAAAACTTACATAATTTCAGCAACTTCAAATGACTGCTGTATTAACAGCAATAAAAGAAATGGAAGGCCATGTTGAAATATGGGGGGTTCTATGTAAATTTATATTTATATCCACACAAAAAGATCATTTTGTGTCTAGGGACCAGGAGCTCAGAGAGACTGTTACTGTACAGAAGGATCTCCTTTGCTGGTCATCCTTTAGGTGCCAAGGGCACAGTCAGCTGTGCCAGAAAGAAATTACATTTTGTTTCTTGACACTTGAAGTACATTTTTAGATAAAAGTGGAATAAACTGAAATTCAGCCCTGTTACTTCCCTCATGAAAGCTCTGAGCTTTAGCAAGAGCCTGCCCAAAGGAAGCAGAACAGTGTCACAGCTCTGCTGACATCCCATAACCTGTGTGGTTTCTGCTTTCTGTATCTATCAACTTCATTCTTGCACTGGCACTCTGAGTACTTAGGATTTTCAGAAGAAAACAGGGCTAAAATCAGACTGAAGTAGTTCTTCAAAGACAATAAACCTATGAATATGATAATTACAAAAAGAGTCAATTTTCCTGTTTCATGGCAGGATATATAATTATCAAATACAGCCTGGGAAAGAAACAATGCACACATACACCAGAGCAATGCAGGCTTTTTATGTTCCTCAGGAAGCACTAAGACAGCATTTCGCCTTTTACTTTGCTGGGAGTAGCAGGAATTGAGAGTCATTAAACAGCACTGGGATTGCAAGAGCAAAGCCAGAGATCTATGGGACAAACACCAGGGCTCACAACAACAAAAACACCCCAAACCAACCCAAAAGAATTTCAAACTCTCTTAGGAACTGCAGCACAGCAGAACAACTCTCCTTTGCCATCCTGGTCTGCTGCTCCAGAGGAACATTTTTACCCACCTTATGTAATTCTTCCACTAGGTATTTTCCATATAGCAAATGGTATTTTAAGGACAGAGTAAAGGCAACTTTGTGACAGACTAACACTTTATTGCAATTTTATCTGCAAATTGGCTTCCTCCCTAGTACTTTATAACATGAAAATACATGGACCTTAATAACTGCCCAAGCTTTATGAGGTAAAAAATTCCACGTGTAATTATGTGTGCAACATAATCACATGCACACTTATTCATGTGCATGCACAGGGCAGTCATGGAGGCACCCGCATGAAAAACATGCATTGTTTTGCAAATTTGAAGGCCTCATCTCATAATTCCACGAGAGGTTTGTGTTCTGTAGCAGGCAGATCAGTGGTTTCTAGTGGCAGCTGCTGAGTTCAGCTCTCAGTAGCAGAGCTCTGAGGCAGCAGCACGCTCTTGGGGAGGCTGTCACCCTGCACCTGATGGCTCTCGGCTGGGTCTGGCTGGGGAACACTCGGCAGTGACCGCACAGCATTACACTAGAAATCAAGTTCCAAAGGCGTCTTTGCAGGCTTACCTAACTGACAAGGTTCAGTTGGAGATTGGCCTTGAGCGGAGAGGGTGTGCTCCAACTCAGCAGGGGTGGTGGAGGTTTTGAGTGGTAAGAACTGCCTAGTAAGCCTCTAGGAAAGAAGGTATGGAGTCCCAAGTTGCACAAATCCTCCTGCAATACCACCAGAAGAGAAACTTATTCCCAAAAGAAGGGCAGGTGAGCAAGCCTGCCTGATGGGACATTCACTGGGTACCCAGAGTACCAACAGAGACACACAATAGGAGGATGGAAGCGTGAACTGAGAAACAGGAGTATTCATGCTGGCACGGTGTGGCTTTGTTTCACACAGGAAAAACATTTCTTTGGATTTTGGTCATTAATGTCTATCCCAATGAACAACTTATAACTGTAAGTGAGAGGTTGGGTGCAGAACAAGCCGATTTTGTTACCCTTGGAGAAAGCCTCAAATGCTTTTTGCCACTGCTTCTGGACAGAAGTCTTACTTAAAATACATATCACAAAATAGGAAAAAAGCACAATCCAAGTACTTTCATCCTTACCTGGATTATGATATATTTCCCCAACGTACTCAAATGCAAAGAGAAGCTGAAGATCCGTTGGCTGAGAATAATGAGCTATTGCAAGGCACACCTAGGAAAGAGACATTACTGTTATTTAGACAAAAAAATTACTGCCCTTAATTGTAACATGTGAAATATGTAGAGCTGTGAAAAAGCTAAAAAACAGTCTTTTGAATTTCTTTAAAATAAAAAGAGTATTTATCAATCTAGCATAAGAACCTAAGACTGGCCATGCAGGGTCAGTTCCAACCCGACACTCTGTTCTGACAGCAGCCAGCAATCAGTGTTTAGGGAAGAGGGGAAAAACACAGAAAGAACATAATGGAATTTTCCCAGGACAATTTTCAACAACTAACAACTCAGGCACGTCCTGAACTAAAATCTGGTATCAGTATTTAACAGCATTTGACAGATATTTCTGCTACAAAGTTGTCACTTGGGCCAGGACATTTTTCACATGTGACTTCCCTTTACAAAAACCTTATTGGTTCTTCCCCTAACATTATAGAAATTAAGAGAGCAGCACACGATTTAGGAGTAGATTCTAGACTTAAAATACCATCAAGCTTTTCTGCTGTCTGTCTTTTTGAATGTAGATATTCACTAATAAATACAAAAGATTTGACAAAAATCCTAATGTCTAGAAGAATCAAATTCAGGAAGAAAAAAAATCAAGTAGAGATTGGTGCTGTTATTCTGCAAGTATCAGGACATGAATGGAGTCTTTAACTTCATCCTCTTCCCTCAGTATTTGCTTCTGCATTTTACTAAATTGTACCTTTTAACCAGGGACAAAGACATAGTGTAAGCCCACATTCTTACCATCCAAAATTTTTCCTTTCTATTTTCTCTCTTCCCTTCAACTTTTCCAGACTTCTCATATTTAGAAACACATTTACAAAATTTATTCTGAGTTTAGCAGTTTTGAATATTATTTTTGAAAAACATCCTGTGCATCCAAGAAATTGTTTTCTGTTAGTGAAGGGAACTTTCCTTATTGTGCTAGACACAAGATTTGCACCACAGAACTGAAGGAATACCAGTGCTGGCAGCACGGGGCCATGGGAACAAAGCTCGAGAGCTCAGTTATGCTCAGTTCTGCATGGAGAAAGTTGCTGTACTTTTATTGTTTGTATGCAACATACACGGTGTTATGGAACCTTTACTGTATTTTTATATACTTTGGCTTTTAATGGGGACAGTCCTCATTATTTATAAAACCAGTAATGGCAGTAGACTAACTTGAGCTGAAAATGTTGCTCCACAAAGACTCCCCAACAAAAAAATTCCAGTCGAGTCTTAGAACAAGGGTTTCTTTAACTGTTCTCCCCACACTTCAGTTCTAAATGAAACTGGAAAGGAAAACAGAGGGCAGAACGTTCCAGGGGTGACAACCCCCCAAAAAACACAAACAGTACAAGTGTCCCTGCAAAGCAGTGTAGCAGAACTTTCCAAATGAACATTTACAAACTCATTTCCACGATCTGATAAAATTTTAATGACATAACTGGAAGCTATGCACATTTTACTACATCTTGTGATTTCAGTGTACACACCAAAGCTGAAGAAGCCAGCCATTCCACATTATTTGGCCACTTCTGATTACTTTTGGCTATCATTCACAATGAAACAAAATGGAAAATCTGTGTATATACACATTTTGACTTCCATTTTTCTATGTAGCTTTTCACTACAGTAATTGATTCTAGCAGAGCTACTCCTCACCATTATTTATGGAGTAAAAGTTGAAAGCCTTTTACTATGCTAATCTACTCTCAAGGCTTTAGGACAAACTGCAGGAAAAAAATTCCATCGTGCTGCCAAATGACACAACAGAAATACAGTAAAACCAATTTTTAAATAGGCAGCAGCTGAAATCTCTGTCATTTACTTGCCACATTTCAAAAAGAGAGTGTGTGTGTCCTGTGTGAAGAGGGTAAAATGGTGGGGGGGACACAGTAACCATCCAGATCTAGCTCCCCCAAAAAACTATGAGACCATAGTTGTGCTTTTAAATAAAGCAGGAGCTGGGAAATGCTCTGGGTGTTCCATAGAATAGATTTAACTCACACCAGGTATCACATGGGTGAAACAGTTCACCCACAGCATCAGGAGCTCTATTTCTCCTATTTAAAAAAGTGATAGATCTATCCTGCTACTGTCTCTATTTCTACATTTTAGAAAAATTCTACTCATAGATCCACTAAGCAAGTACTAAAGACATACTAATTTTCTGTTTATTCCTCACTAAATCCCTATAATAGCTTTATTGTCTCAGAGATTCAGCAGACAAGCACATTCCACAGATCTCAGCAGATTACGGCCATAAGTAGAACGCTCTTAAATTGGAAGACAAACATGTTTTACAGGAAGCGTTCTCATATCAAACTCAAAAATGTTTGGTATTCTTGCCAATTTACAATTGTGTAAAGCTGAAGATATTTAGGCTCAGACAAATAACAAGAGAATAGGCTGCTTGTTGGAAAGTTCATTTATTAAAAGCAGTAAACACAATGGCTGTAGTTATTTCATAGTACAAAGCCATTTCCCTATCTCAGTGTCCCCTGTTCAACCCCTATCTGAGAAAAAGAAATGATACTTTCAGGGCACACCCTCCTCTTCAACAGGATTTTTACCAAGGGCAAGAGCTTCCAAGTATTGCTAATGCTCTTGCAGAAGAGTTGTGAACAGCAGCATTTCAGATGTGCTAAGTTAGCACAGCCCTGCATTTCCCCTCCTTCCTTAAGCCAGGCTACCTGACTTATGAACTCTGGAAAAATACTATTTTCCCTTGCTACTGCAATTCCTATCCCAAGCAGACACCTGTAGTAGAAAGTCACACAAGCAGGACTAGATCAGGTCCCACAAACAGAAAACCTATTGGGAAAATAAGCATTCAGCATTAAGAGAATTATTAAAATTAATCTCTATTTTTAAAAATACCTTTTACCTTTGCCCAGGGAAGTTGTGGCTGTGCCATCCCTGTAAGTGTTCAAAGCCAGGATGGGGCTTTGAAAAACCTGCTGTAGTGGCAGGTATCCCTGCCCATGGCAGGGGGCTGGAATGAGAGGAGCTTTAAGGACCCTTCCAACCCAAACTGTTCCATGATTCTGTGATTCTATAAGTATACTTCCACAGAAAGTTTTCTTCACCCCCTCCGAAGACCATCAAGACAGTATCTTATGCGTTCCCAGTGCCTTGAAACATTACCAGTTTTGTGACCTGTACAAACAATTAGAACAAGGTAATAGAGTTGGGGAGGCAGGGGGAACACATTAAAAAGGGTCAGGACCGTTTGTCCAAAACTCTTAACAGTTTCATATTATTGTTCATAACAATTAGGGAAAAAAAATGTTCCACTCCATCCCAAGTGTTATGAGGTAGGAAAGGCTACTTTTGATTGCACAGGAAGCAAGATTTGAGATAAAAACTTTCCTCCTGTTTTGATTGAGCATGTGATTCTGAAACAGCTCTCATTCAAAAACCTTCCTGAAAGAAAAGAACTGAGGGAGCTGCAGAAGAGAAAGGGAGGAGAAAATGGAGATACACTCATGGAGGCACAGGGTGTGTGCCACTCTGGGGCACTGCCAAGATCCATGTGCACAGTGGGGCAACACACGGGCCATCACCTAACAGTCAGAAGATCTACAGGCTCACCTTTTCATACATTTCATTTTCTCAGTCTAATGTCAGCTACTGCAGTGCCTAAAAAATAGCAGGAGTTTTCAGTTTGACTGTTTGCTGTCATTTTTGGAACAAAATAATTCCTTTCCTCTAAGGAATGTGAAATGCTTCTTTTTTTGCACTGCCTAACTTAAGACTTCCCCAACTTGCTTACCCTTGCTTCCCCATCCTCCACTTCCTCCCACACCCATCTGGCTTTCCTTCCTTTGGAGACTCTACCGCTTTATTTTAGAGACAAAACAAAATTAAACTGCTAAACAGTGGTGAGTGCAAATTTCCATTCCTTCTATTTTTCCTTAATGCTTGTTTCCCAAATATCCACTAATAAAAATGAGGAAGAAAATATTTACCTGGCTGACTAATGCTTAGACAGTATTTTATTAGCATGTATTGGCTGCAACAAGTGTTGAGGGTATTTTTCTAACAGAACCGATTTTTAAGCTTCTCCGTAATAATTTACCCGAAAGTAAATGAATGTGTTCTCACAATGTTTCAGATTCAAGGCAAAGAAAAACACCTCTGAGAATTCTGCCAACATCACCCATGTGTCAAGCCTGTCAGATTGTCCACATCAGAAGCTTGCTTTCAAACTTGGATCCTTTTTTTCACCCAAAGAGATCCTTGGAAAGAGGATCTTTCTGAGATCCTCAAGGAGAGACTCACAATAATCTCTATTCTAGTAAGGCAGCTTAATTAGTTATTGTCCCTTATGCCCTGTTCAGCAAATAGAGACACTTCCTTAGGAACAGATTACACTCTCTTTGCCAACACCAATTTATGTCACTGGATGCTGCTGAGTATTTCCAGTACGTGCAAGGAACTATGCATGAAACAAATTACTTAACTGCATAAAATTAGCATCTGTTCTCCTTCTAACTATTCCATATATTTAAAGTTCGTTTTTAAACATTAATTACTATGAGTATTGTTTTTATATGACTATTGCTCTAAGCAGAACACTTGCGATCATCTGGCAACAAGTGGAGACATTTATACTCCTGTATTTTGAAATGCATATTTTAGTAGGTAGGTATTTTGTTTTGACCTACAAGGACTTTATTTATAGAGTGCTACTCCTGTGTATTACTAGGATGACATTTAATTACAGCCTGATCTAATCCTGGCAAGTCTGAAGAGAAAGGTGGACCAGGTGATGATGTCCACAGGCCCCCTCCATCCCAAACCCCAGATTCCATGGTCAGTCCTCTCCTACAGCATTCTCCCAGTCAGAGGTCAATGCACCCTCAGCCCAAGAGCAGGATTCCCCTGACATCAGAACTCAGGTACACTTTAAGTCTTGGTCTTCCCTACAAGTTATGCACACAGTTATTTCCAACTAGACAGTGACCAAAATTTTCTTGTACAAACAGCTGGATGTAAATATAGATTAAAGAGGCCCTTCAGAACTTTAAGAAGGCCTGATCACTGTCTTTTGTTTTTAAACATCAGGATAACCTTGCTAATATGTACTACCTGAAGGGCAGGAACAGAAACCAGATAAAATCTTTCCATACTGTGGTGCCAGCATGCCACCCAAATGTCAGAAAAAACAAAACAACTCCATTCCATGCGCTGTGTAAGACCACTCTAGATGTGCTCACCCACATCCCAAAATAATTTAAGCAAAATCCTGATACAGGAAAACTGATCTAAGGACCTCACAGTTTTATACATTTATATTTTAATGCTAAGAGAATAATATTGTTATGGAAACATTAGATTGGATTAGTTGAACCTGACCTCACTTCAGTAAAAGTGCTTCTGTGCTACACCCACACAAAGCTGCAGGAACCCACCTGATGCATCGAAACTGCAACAGTAATCACACAGCTGATATTTGTACAAGTTTTCTTCCTCTCCTCTAATGAGCACATTCCGGTATTTGACAATGGCAGTTGTTACACTTTTGGTCCCCACCAGCACAATCTCTATAACCACACAGGCTCTGGTTCTCTAGACCCAGCTGTTCTTCCTATCAGAAGAAGCCACCTAAGACCATGTAATTATAAATGCCTAATGCAAGGGCCTTTATAAAATGGTTTCACTCTTTGCTCTTGCATAAGAAAATGCAGCACAAAGAGCACTGCATTAATGAGATGCTGAATTTATGCTCTCCTCCAGGCTAATCACTCTCCTTTGCTGTGACAGCCAATTAGAAACAGTTGCTGTAAAGATATTGCAGGAGACGGCCGCTCCAGGGGGATTTTGGAGAAGCTGTGCAAGGGAATGACTGCTGAAAGACTGCCAAAGGTGGAAGGTTCCAACCAGCACAGGCAGCAGGCAGGGGGGCAGCCAGAACAGGGGCAAGGCCAGAGCAGGGTGGCTCTTTAGGGGCTCCTGCCCACACACCTCCAGGAGAGTAAAGGGGCAGAGGTGGTTCAGCAGCCACTCGGTCAGTAACTGCACACAGACTTATGCCTGGGCAGATGGTCCTCGGGACTTACAGGGCTAAACTCAAACTTGATCCTACTGAGAAGGGGAATTGTTAAGCTCTGAGAGCAAAGTGGGTCATTCCTTATGAAACGCCGGCTGTGCCACGGTGCCACAGAGGTCAGGGGAGCGGCACCAGGGCAGGGACACAGAGCTGGGAATGGGCTCCAGCCTGGCCAGCTCTGCTCAGCACAGCTCACCTGGGCTGCCACAGCCCAAGCAACACAGCACCACTGCACAGCGACCTGCGGCAACAGGGGGCACACACGGGCAAGGAAGGAAATCTCTGGCAATGTACAGACCCAAGTAATTCCTCCTGTCAAGAGGTGTACAAGCCTCTTCTAAGAAAACGTTGAGAACGAGCCCAGGTTTATGTAGCTTAGACAAAATGGTGACTCCAAGAGCTCGCTGGAGAACTTGCTGTGTGACACAATTAGGGATATCCATAAGGCAGTACACTCAACCTCTGGGTAATAAATTAAGCTTATGACTTTCAGAAAATGTATCAAAGCTTGAAAGATTTTCCATAAAAATGCAAACATCTGTTGTACAGCTGCAATGCAGCATTCTGATTCCAGTCCTTAGAAAGACTTATTTAATAAATTAATAACTTTTAAAAGTACAACAGATATGACATGAAATACAGGTTTATCTTATATGATAAGAAACAGTTAATACATCACATTAAATTTTTTCCCTATTAGTTTTAACTCTAAATGTCTAGATAGTCTCCTGTAACAGAATGTGAATAATTTGCAATTCTTCCCCCCGCCTTCTCTATCAAAACATAATAATACAAAATGTTCTTATCAGCACAGGTGTTGCTATATGTAATGACTACAAGGCAGGATCTCACAAGAAGATAATAATACCTTTTTTGCACTTTCGGGACCTGCTTCATCAAAACGAAATCTGACAATACGGAAGTCTTTGCAATAAATAATTAATTCAGTTGGATTAAATTTAAGTTTTTGGTTGGGACCAAGGACCTTCTGCTTCCTCTTGGTGTCATTCACTGCAAAGAAGATACAAAGTTATTGGACTGTGTTCTGTAAGTAAACACAAGATTGGCTCAAACAGATACAGTAATGTTGCTACCAGAACTTTTTATTTAATAGCATATTTTAATTGAGGTAGAAAATCTGTTAATTCTTGTTAGTAAAAGCTTATACTTCACTAAACTTAGGGTAAACATCGTTTTAGAAAAGGGGCAACAAATGTGGGCCAGTGTGAGACTATATAATAGGTCAATAGCACCTCTTTGTTTTTAAAAAATAGCATTTCTTCATCATGTTCTTCCTCAGATACACATTAATCTTTTCACAGGGATCACAACCAATTTTGGGCATTGAAAACTTATAACCAATAATTTAGATTAGCTACAGTCAGAAAACCAAGTGCTTAACAGCCCATGCCATAAACAAAATTTGAAAAATTATCACTTTTACGAAACCTTACAATTACAAGATGAAAAACATTCTTAACAAATAGATGTGCCTAAAGAATCCAACAAATCAAAACCTGGTTCGCCACAAGAAATATTTTGTTTCTTCATATTAAGATGTCGATTGCCATTTGGAGATTTTTGAGGCTCACCAGCTACTAACTTGCTAAGAATTAGAGAGGATTGAAAACTACAGCATTTCTCTTGTCAGAAATCCCAGCTATGTCTAATTGTAAAAGCTACGTGTTTTTTGTATTTCAGTGGCAGAGATTCAGACGATTCAATGTAAAAATGTTGCTAGCAAAATTTCGTACTGCTGTAACAGGTGTCTCTCCTACAACATCTGTTGATTCAGTATGGTAGTTATAAATTTAAAACCAATAATATAAAGACCCAAATAATTAAGTCTCCTGCAGGGCACCTCAAGATTTATTCAGCATTTAAGGCTTTTATCCTAATTTTAAATAAACCAAATACTTCAAATCAGAGAAGATTAATGACATAAAACCTCAAGTGTCAACAATCCTGCAGAACACAACAGGCAGTTAACAGTTTTGTACTGAGTGAGAACAAAGCCTGTCATTATACTGAACTATTTTTGACGTACCTGTGACAATCTGCTCAATGCATGTGAGTGGGACATCATGTTCACCAAGGAGGAGGTTTTTATAATGGAATTTCTGAAACACATGAACTCACAGCCATTAATTGCAGTTCTGCAGTTTGCAACCAGATGTACAGCACAACTTTGAAGGAACTACGATAAAAATCAGGCATGCCCAGGCTTTTCTGACAGGTACCACCCTTGCCTGTTCACAGGTAATTAGAGGCTGTGGAAACAGCTCTCTTGTGCTGCTGAACTGCACACCCAACAGTTTAGAAACCCTAGTGGAATATGCAAAATAACCTCCCTATTTGCACTGAATTCACTGAATTAGTATCAAAAATTACTGTTAGAAATTCAATACAATTTGGAGTATAAAACATATATATGAAATAGAAGAAGTCTCGAATTATTACTTTTGTAAGCATAGAAAGACAAAAATATTAATTCTACTTTCAGGGACAAGTTTTGACAACTACTTCGTGTCAAAAATTAACTTTTTTCAGTAGCTTTGGTCAAGCTTCCTAACCATTACTGAATAAGCATCTCTCTACTTTCAGAGCTTTACATATCCTTAGTTAATGGAATTTACATTAAAAGCCCCAAATGGAAGTGCAAACTCTACTGAAAATAACATACGGCTCACTACTTGGGATTTCCAAACAGTGTTGTGTGTTGTGCTGTCCAAAAACTGATTGTGGTTTTGAATGTCAAGAGTTCTGCTTTGACAAAGACAAAAGAGTTCTTCTCCCCTTTTCTTGTTGCTTCATCTACAATTAAAACTCATTTCATTGTTACTTTGTCCTCTATCAGTAACAACAATAAATCTCCACCACATTAAAAGCTTTGCTAATCTGACACTTGTCTAAGGCACATCTGCAAACAGCTCCTTCGAGGAGAAACAAGTCTGTGTATAATTCCTGCTCAGCCTTTTGTAAAACCACTTCCCGGGGCAGCCTCCACACACACAGGTAAGTGGAGCTGGATGTACTTCTGTACCAATTGGCTCTGCTCTGGTACTCTCAATGAAGGGATGGAATAGCAACACATTCAGAACAGGACAGTGGAACCTCATCCTGTAGCATGCTTGGAAGGCATCCATTTATATCAGATATGAGACAGAATCACAGTGTGAATAATTTCCCTTATCCCATTTGTTGTCACGATGCACCCGTGTGAGCAATAACCAACCTGCAGTGGCATTGGGTCATCCGTAATAAAGGAAATCTTGAAGTTAGTGCAAACCAGCTTGCCCCACAGGTCATACTGGCTTGTGTCTGTTGCAATGCACTTTCTCACAAAATTTACTTCATTCACCACAATTTCACCTAAAACAGAAAAAGGGGAGGGGAAAAGAGAAGCCTATATAAATCTTGTAGGTACAACAATTCTAAGTCTGTAGAACCAAGGAACCCCTAACTCTTTACCTGTTTCAAGTTATCCACCTCTTCTGGGTAAACATGGAGTTCAACTAACACCACTCCAGGGAAAAGAGGAAATTATCATTCCAAAATGGACAACACTGGGCAGTAGTTAAGATAAAACAAAAACCAAAACCAACAAAAACAACCAACCAACTTAAAACCAAAACAACCCCCCCAACAATAAAACCCAAAAAAAAACCCACAAAAAAACCAACCCACACTCAAGCCCAACAAACCCACGCACCACTTCCCTTAGATCCAGAGATCAAGATCTGCAATTCTCCACTATCAAAAATCCATTGGTTTGAACAACACTGTCCTTTAAACAAGCATATATTCCTGTACTTCAGCTAGTATTTACTTTAAAAACTGAAATTAGCTGGCTATTGTTAAGTACTTCAGAGAATTCAGAATCATCAGGCCACGTCACACTTTACACGTATAAAGACATTTTCAGGTGATTTCAAAAAACAAAAACCAGAACACAAACACATTTCAAAGCTTTTACTGTGACTGTCTAATGAAGGCGACATTTTCTTGGTCTCCTTCATAAAACAGAAGATCCAAATGAAGAAAAAAAATAAATTATGCTAACTGGTCTGGCATAAGCATATAGGCAAATGAGACTGAGGACCATTTAAATAGAAAAAGAAAATCACTACACAAAATGAAATTTTTCAGTTCCACAGCCAAGATTTCTGAAAGCTAAACAGTAACTCTTCCTTCAGGAATCTAACTTGGTAATTCCTTTCACTTCTGTACAGGGCTTTCACTTCTGTCATCAGATCAACCACCTCCTGCTGCTGCTGTCTACCATAAATAGCGTGGGAGTATAAGCATGTTCCAAGAAAAGTGTAATTTCATATTGGCTCTGAGATTTTGTTTAGAAGAAACTAAGGACTAAAGATTGCTGAAGCCTAATTTGCTCGTAATAGGTTTGGCATGTTCAGTCCCAGTTGCCTGAAATGCCATCTCACAGTCACGCTTTGCATGGAAACAGCAGCGCTCTGGGCAGCTCTAGCAGCAGAGATCAGCTCCTGGGTGTCCAAGGAGTACGACCAGAGCCTGAAATAAATTCCCCATTTACCTCCTGATGTGGAGCAGGTGTTTTACTCAGGTGGTTATCACTGCAGCCAAGTAACCCTACCTTGAAAGGACTGCCTTTAGCACTCCAGACACCTGAGAGAAATGCACCTTTTGCTGTCCCGAGGCCCAGTCCCTGCACACGCTCCTCACCCTGAGCTGTTTAACCCAGCTGTCCTACTGGACCTCTTGCCCCTAAAACCATCAGGGATCTGCCACTAAGAGCAGCAGCAGCATCTCTGCTTTTGGCTCAGTTGTTCAGCTACAAAACTGTCTTGGTCTAAGTCTGTAGTCTTGAGCTTCCAGAATTATGACCTGTGTTCTGGCACTGTTTGAAGATGTTAGGAGACAAGTTTAATTGACCTGTGTTGTCGTATACGTGAATAATCTATGCCAGAAGTAGCAGGAACTGTGAAAATGTCTATAAACAGATCTTCTGGAGCTTTAAAGTCTTCCCTCAGACACTGCTAAACTGTGCTTAAATAAGCTTTTGAATATAAAAATAAAAAATCTGATTTTGACAGCTTCAGTACAAATAGTTAAAAGTTCATCCAAGTCCACAGCAACTGAAAACAATGTCTTATCATGGGGTACATGAGAATGAAAAGTCCTACTTCTGTTAAACACTGTAATGAAAATGCTTCAATACTTAGCAGTGTCCGGCCTGAAACTTCTTAATGCCCCGCATTTCTTCAAATAATCTATTTACTTAAATAACTGCAAAAGCCCAAACCATTTATTGAAGCAATTTCTCCTGAGAGTTGGTGTTAAGTCTTCAACTATTCAATGTGAAGTTCTAAGTCACATTCTGTGTATGAAGAAAAACAACCTCCTCACAAACTGAGTTCTAAGTCATTTTTATTCCTCCCTCTCTCCGTATTGCCAGTGTATCACTGCATTTCTAATAAAAAAATATGGAGAGCTAAACACACCATGAAATGAAGTGCAACTTCCATTGGGTTGTTTTTTTTTTGTAACATTCATTTATCTGTTACCAAGTATAATATTTTTACTATCACACTGGAGACACTTGCTAAAAGCAAATTACTATTACCAAGCTATTTCAGTACTTCATGACTTTGATGCAACTAAACAGTAGAGCAATGAGATACATGCACACATCTTCCGTTTGAATTTACTACAGTTTAAAACATGCCCTCATTCTCTTTCCAAAGCCAGTCCTTTTTACTTCCTTCCTCCATTCCTCATAATTGTGTGGCTACGCTGCAACGTGTTAATTCTAATCCTGTTTTAGTGCAACTGCATTTAGTTTCATTTCATCCAACACAAACACATTCTGGATTTTCTGGCCTAGCTTATCTTCTGCTCTCAGGTTTACAGCCCTAACACAGAACCGTCCGTTTTGAACCTGAGGATTAAGGTATGGCAGGACAGAGAATGCATGCACACCAGCTTCAGCCCAAGCATGAGAAAGTTTGCAAATTTAATGGCTGCAGTTTCCAAACACTTCTAGAAAGTGAAATTTCTTTTTTTGAGATGCAAGTTTGGAATTTTACATGACCCATCCATTATCCCTCATTTGGACATCTATAATGAGCAATATAAAAAGGAGCAAACCTTTGAAAATGAAAATCTAGGAAAGTAGATACACAATGTGAGTAGTAAGTGCAGGACTTGCACAATGAACCCTTATTGTATCTGTAGCTGAGTAGGTGATTTCTCTATACAAGACAACAACAGAGCTATTCAGAGATGTTACACTGCACATTTCTACAATGTAGCTGCTGCTTTTTTCCAGTAAACAGTCACAAGCTGTTCCAGACACGGAACAGCAGTCAACACTTCCATGTGACTCCAAGAGTCAAAGAATGATCTCAGGAGACAAGAGCAGTTTGTTTAAACTTTGACAGGAAACCAGAAGAAAAATTACAGGTTGCCACCCTTACATATAAAGCCTAATCAGGTTTAATAAAAATATTTCTAGGTTGAATACAGGAATCACAAAAATAACAGGAGATGCTGAAGGATCTATCTAGCTAATACACCCTCCACTTAACAGACAGCCTCAAAAACTGTTAAACTTCAGAAAAATTCTGCTAAATCTCCCAAAAGCACGTGCAATCTGACTGGTTCATATTTTGGATGTTAAGAGAATCCATGGTATGTATCTAATCCACCATAATGCATAACCCACTACAATCAAAATAAAAACCAGCCAGCAGAGCCTGGGAACACGTGGGAGCTGGGGGAGAGGCACAGGGATCAGCAGGAGGGATCACTGCATAGCACAGCTCTGCTCTCCCCCAGCCTGCAGCCACAGCACTCTGGGCCAGGCTTTGGGGCAATTTGGTTCCTCAAAATCTGAAAACATTTTATCCTAAAATAAAGGACGTTCTACACCATTTTCACGACAATATTTCTGTAACTTTTGGTGCCCTGCCTCACAGGATCAAGTTTAATTTTTTTTGTTTATCTTACAAAGGTAGCAATTTGCAACTTGTCAGGGAAGAAGGGTGATTTGAGTAGCATCAAGGACCACAACCTTATTAATGCATGAGGTGATACAGACCGGGCAGTTTTCACCAACTCTAACAATACTGACTGAAGGCAGCAATGCTGTATAATTAAAGGAACTGAGCAGGTCACAAGGCATTGTTTATGCTGTATTTTATATATACAGACACATACACAGATCAATACATATACAGATGGATGGAGCATGGCACACATACTTATACACACATAACACTGACAGGCAGTATTTTTACCACATTAAAAACCTGATACTTGCTAGAGGCAATGAATGGCTGAAATCATGCTCCATAAATTAATAATGCAAATCCTACAAGCTCAGTAGGTTTGCAGGTATCCTACATGTTGCTACGGGGACTTTCCCAATGCTGTACTAGAAGCACAAGAACAGATTTATCAGTATAAACTTTCTTTAATGAGCACTGAAGCTGTATGGATATGTTTCATGCCTAGTAGACATAAGGACAACAGAGGTTATTAAATACTTTATGCAGTCATACAATTTCTACCTAAATCCATAAAAAACTAGCACCTGAATACACTTAGGAAACTGAACTCCCGCCTCCCATTTATAATGCTGATAGTGATTATACCCAAATAAGACAACAGAAAAGCAGCTTGTTTATGTGAAGGATAGTCTTAGAAGTTCACAATAGAAAAGCTGAAGTTAATTCAAGTAGCCATTTAAGAATGCACAATAATGAGTTTGCTCGTAAAATATTTGGCAAATAATTAACTTCCAGAAATTCCCAAATAAGATTTTCCAATAAAAACTTCATTAATAAGTAACTGAAATCGACAACATTTTTATCCATTTATCTGCTCTCCCATGGAGAGAATACCAAAATTGTATGAGTGTATTAGTATGCACCAAGCATTTAGATGTAAATGTCTCTAATCCACTTCTAAATGAATCTTCTGTTCAGTGTGCTCAGGCACTTCCAAACTTAAGAAAAAAAAAGTATTTGTAAGCTCATTAAATAATTGTCTTTCATCTATTTCCTGATTTTCATGAGCTCTTACAAGGTTGTTCCAAAAGGATAGCTCAATTCTGTGATTACTGGGGAACGAAAAATGATTTGCATTAATTTTTAATAGGAGAACCTGAGGTTTCTACCAAAGAACAACTCTGACCACTGCTTGAAGAACGGTGTGTTATAAATGCACACTACCAAAAGAGCTTGCTTGGCCAGTCTTATTAGAAAATTGTTATTAAAATACCATATATGAATATTTTACAGTTTCTCTAATGTGCTAACAAAGAGAAAAGAGCTTAGATAAATTTTTTAAATGGTAAGTAAGGGAAAAAGTAGCAAAAAAATAAAGGCTTCCTGGTAAGTCTTCAAAGGCCATCTCTGTGTTTCCCATGCACAAGAACAAGTCTAAAACCAGTATTTGCCCAATAATGGCTAACCTTTATGAACATTGAGAGAAGAGAAGAGAAGAGAAGAGAAGAGAAGAGAAGAGAAGAGAAGAGAAGAGAAGAGAAGAGAAGAGAAGAGAAGAGAAGAGAAGAGAAGAGAAAAAGCCCACAGCCGGGACATGAGAAGAAAATTGCTTTTCTGAACTAGGATGGGATGCGCCACAAAAGCTTTCCCCACATCTCAGAACCACAGTGAAGGACACAAGAATGTAGAGTAGGCAACAAACAACAGGAGTTCAGATGGCAAGAAGGGAACATCCATCAGGAGCAAAGCTCTCATTACCAAACAGATCGAAACCAAAGTATTGCAGGAAACTAAAAACTGCTTAGAGTTGCTTTAATCCAGGAACTTGTATTACCCCTAAAAGAGAAACCGTTCCATATTCAACATTCACTTCCACCTCAAGCCTTATGCTGGCACTCCCATTTGTGACAGACTTTGTTAGTCACATGAGAGAACTGATCCCGTTGAAAATGGATTTTTTTCTTCCTTTTCTGTCAGTTTGCATTTCATCTGAATTAGCTCTGATTGGGCTTTGGTTGCACAAAAAAATGTCAGCACCAAGTAGTTAAGGAGAACACACACCTGCAGTGAGAAAAACAGAACAATAACCAGCTCCTCTTGGCATCCGTAGGTATGGGGCCAAATTAAAATAAACCCTACCACCAGAACCTCTCCAGTAAGAGTTTTAGCAATGACTTGGTCAGAGTTCTGTAATGTGAACAATAGACAAGCCAGTGAGCAGGGAGTGTGTTTGGTGTTTTGCATATTTTTAAGTCTGGCTACATAAACTACAGATTCCCAAACCGTGCCTTTGCCTAAACAATATAATCAGTAACAATTTGAGAAGACTGAGGTTTTCAGCTTGTTATTTTATAACTATGTTACCAATACAAGTTGCAGATGCTGAACTTGCAATGTACTGTTGGGTCTGTGTTAAATTATACAGGTTTGGCTTAATAAATAAATTAATACAGAAACATATGTTTAGCAATTAGTTTGGAATCAGTTCACTGAAGAGTTGCTTCATTGGAAGAAAATACAATTGCCAAGAAACAAAACCCCCAGTATCTCGGACAGATGACAATTCAGAATCTACACTATCCCCCTTCTGGATTTTAATGGATTGTAGCATTAAACATAAGTGGGGCAGAGCGGGCAGCAACCAATTACTTTGCAACTTCTCTGCAAAATGCACATGTAAAAACATTAGAATACTTAATTTTAAAACAGGACCATCCTTCTACCTCCTAGGAATTATTCCCATATTGGCCAATGGCTAATCTGTTGCATATAGGAAACTATTTTTGCAGATGTTTACAAATACCCAAAATATATTACTAGTCAGAAGCTTTAAGAAATGCATTTCATAACAAAAGGCAGGACAAAATTACTCCATCCAGTAAAATCTACTTCTAAGATTGTATGTGGTACTTAGATTCTGCATGCAGACTGCCTTGGTAGTACTTATGTCGTGCCAATCCTTAAAAAAACCAAACCCAAACACAAAACAAGCAGTTAACTGAACCCAAACCACGCCTGAAAATTTATTTTGAGCTAAAAAAGCTGTAACAGAAAAGAGTACTTACTATACACTTACTGTAAGTGACTTCTCATTCTAAATCTAAGTTGAACGTTTGGTTCATTTCTAAACTTCTTGCAGTACGAAAAACTAGTTTGCAGAAACCTGTTGTTTCAGATTTCAAATCTAGAATTTGAAGCTCTCATAACTTATATAAAACTTCTGGTAATCTTCATGTAGACCACAAAAAAAATTAAAACATCTACTTTAAAAAAGCCTTAGGGAATTGCATTATTCTCCAAATTCCCATTCTGATCTTCTAATCTGGCCATTCTTAAAACGTTGAAAATAATTTCATGCTCTTGTATGACACTGACTCCTGAAAACAAGCTGCAGCTACAAAGATTTTTTGCTTCCTTTTTCAATACCAGCTATTAATTTTAAAAACAAACAAATGAATTTTCATAGTAACATTCCAGGTTCAAATAAGAAACTTCATGCAGGGAAAAACCCTAACCCTGCAATATGATGTCTTACTCAGCTGCACGAGGAGGGAGCGAACCTTGGCGAGCACTCCACAACACTGGAAATGAGAATCAACAGCTCGGAGTGCTTTGGAACAGTGAGGAGCTGCCTTCACGCAAGTTCTGTTCAGGTGCTATCAGCACTCAGAGGCTGTCGCTACTCACCAGCACCACGTGCACATCCTTAACAGATCAGGCAATACCGTCCTGAATATCAACAACTCATTCCAGAAACACCCACAGCAAAAGGCACCGATAGTGACAGCGCATCACTTGTACCAACTAAACAATCCCAGTTTTCCCTTTGAGGCATTAAGGCCAAATGATTCCCAACAGCCAAGCAGGGCAGACCCGACAGGGGTTACTAATTAACCTCATTAACCCGGTCCCCGGCTCACACAGGCCCCGCCCAGCCCCCGGCCCGAGCTGGCACCGGGCACTCACTGCACGGCGTGGCCTCTGCTCTCCAGCTCTGGGACGCCACAGACCAAAGGAAAATGCCGAGGTAGAGGTGCAGGGGTCCAAAGCAGTGAGAAAAGAACGTACCTGGGGCACTAATGCACAAGGGTGCCTCACTGAACAGTGTATTTCCCTCTCCTATCACATGATGTGTTGCAGCTGCTCTGGAACACATGACTCAATGTACTAAGGAATTGCAGAAAGCAGAAAAAACCAAAAAGCTGGGAGCTAACTTGTGAGAGAATCAGACTCTTCTAAAAGATTAAAACTTTCCGTGACACAGTCTTAAAAACCTCCCACAATTAAATGTCTACAGTCACTTGCCTTTCTAAAGGCACATATATATAAAAAAGCCAACAAAAATAAAAAAGCAGGTGGCAAAGCCGAATAAAAGCCGAATATATCCAATGGCAAAAACCTCGAACATGATAGATAATTCCACCTCAGCACAAAATAGGAACTCAGCACAACCAGAAAATGTTCAGAGTTAATCAAAAAGATGATTACAGATACAGGAAGCTTCCTTTTAAGGACCAACTAAGACAATTAAGTTAAAGGGAAGAAAAACAAAGTGGCCATATAACAAACAAAAAAAAATCCCAACTCGTATGAAATGGAGGAGTATGGCTTGATGTTTGCTGTGTCCTACAAGAACTGGGATTTATCCAAAGGAACTGGATGGTGGTAAATTCAGAAAAAACAAATAAAAGGAGTTTGCAACAGCATTTAATTAAACTGCTGAACTTGTTACCACGTGAAGCTGTGGGTGATAAACGTTTACGTGGTTATAGAAAGCAACTGCATAAATTCAACACAAATCCAGCAGGAGGAACTGAACATGGTAGCACTGTCTCTGTGATGTCCTGTGACCCCTCACTTGGGTGTCCCCACTAGGTTCCTGCAAGAGGAAAGCCCCCGTGCCACACTCTGCAGGGAGCAGGGAGGGCAGAGGGAGCAGCTGGGCGCGGTGCTCGCCCTGCTCCCCTCTCCCTCGGTGCCGCCAGCTGAGAGAGGTGCCATTCGCCCCCGCCCCGCGGCACTTGTGACCTGCCGCTCACCCACCGCGGCTGTGGCCACACACCGGTGACGGCGCTGGCTTTCACTTCTGCCATCTGACCGTGAAACGGGGCAGACACAACAGCCCGTGCACAACTGCTTTCAACAGCACCTCACCACCACTACCCGTTTAAGTTGCCTTAACATGAGCAAACCTTAAAGATAAAACCTACTAGTTCAGTTTAGTCTATAACTTTATAACCATTTCTAGCCTTTTTGTAAAAACTTACAGGTAACAGCTACTATCTTAATCTACTAGCAAATTAGCATACTGAGCAACAATTTAACTAATTCAAGTGGACATTATGATTCGGGAGGAACAAACCTTTCCTCACACTCAATCAGATGCTCCACTGGTTACATAATCTCCTGCAGAATGCCCTGTGTGAGCAACAGGGAGGATCTCTTTGCCTGGTCTTGCCTAAACCACAGTGTGGCACTGGTTCCAGTACAGACACCGGACTGGTCTGTGTACTGCACCTTCTGCACACTGCTCTGCCATTCACATCAAGGAGAGACACTCTGCATTCACAGTCCGCTTATGCTGGACAGGTTTTTTTGAATGCTCAAGTTGATGACTTGAAAACTGTACAGACATAGCTAGGGAAAACAGGCTACAGTTGATCACCAGAACAAAACACAGCTCCAGGTTTAACAACGTGAACTCCACACTCCCCTAAGGTACACAGACTAATTTCCTACCAGCCAGGTAAGGCACTTTAACAGACTGACTGGTAGAATACCTGCTGTTTCTGTAATTTTCCTCTTTGACATGCTTATAAAACCAGCAATGCAAACAAACAAAGGGGGAAAAAGTGAAACTGTTACAGAGGCCAACTCTTAACCAACTCTGCAGAAACTCTCGCTCACAGAGCTAACGCTAGGAAAACAGAGCTGCAGAAAGAAAAAGAAAACATTTTTATAACTCCATCTCAAACCTATATCATGTGTTTTCGAATGAAATTATACCAATTCTATAAAATTACTTGCTTTTCCCTACTGCAGTATCAGTGTTGCCACTTACAACCAAGGTTTTTACTTGTTTTTAAATGATACTTGTTCCTTTTCCCAATAAACCACCCTCCTCAGGGCATTCAGTTCCACGAGAATACAGGTTTTTGCTCCAAATTCTGATGAAATGAGGGCTCTGGGCTCCAGTGGAAGCTTTTAAAACAAACTCTACAGGTTGAAAGTTGATTCCAATAATTTTTAGTATTTTTTTAGCAAAAACCACTTCATTTTGTAACCAGGTGTATTATTTCCTAGCCTGTAACTCCTTGTTCTAACCTCTACTGCACAGAAATAAAAGTTAGGCAGCAGGGTATTTAACTCCTTTGGAAATAGCAAGCAAGCCACTCCCTCAGAGTCACTGTATTTTAGGAATCAAAAGCTTAATACAACCATTTGCAGGTTTTGAAGATTACTAAAGCCAGTACCTGCCTGTGCTAACACAACTTAATTCCAAAAGAACTCCTTAAAAACTCCACTACTTTAAAAAGCATAACATTCAGACACTCAGGTTTATGTCTGTTCCTGAGAGCAAAAGCAATTTCACACAACTGTTAGAGACAGGATATTAGGAATCCCATACTGAAACTGTATTTACAAGGAAGTGCAAGTCAGCCTTAATATAATTAAATGAGTTGGAATTTGGCCAGAAACTTGGGTTATGACAAATCCAAAAGCCAGTCTATCCAACAGTACAATGTGTACTTGTTTATGCACTTTTCTACAGCACAGTTGATGACAGAAACAAAAAAAAAAAGTGTTTAGGCTGGTGCTTAACTTTAAAGAGGAAGACTTCCATTTAAGTAATTTTAAATCAGTCACTTCTAGCACCCCCCACCCCCCCATACAGACTCATGAACAGATCTTGTCAGAGCTACTCTTTGCCTATACAGAGCAGTGAATTTTATCATTAAATAATTCAAAATAATACCTTAGAATGATATGGAGGTGGAAATTTTAAGTCTGTGGTACATCATACTGTGGCTTCTATATAACTTGGGGCAATTTACTACAAATGTAGTAAAAAAAAAAAAGCCATCAAATACTGGCTTCAAAGAGAGTGCAGACAAGGAAAATAATGCAAATAGATGCAAAGAATAAATACAAATCAGTTGAGAAAAACAAACCCAGTCAGCACCATTTTAAGAGTACTTGGGAGTTTCACAAATAGAAAATGAACCAGGCAGCAAAAAGCGGCAGCACAGAAGTTCCTTTCTGTAACTGCTCATGGCCAGGTCCCACGGCAAAGGCAAGATGTGCTACATTTTGAGCAAAGCACTCTCCTACTGCCTTGCATTTGCTGTGGAATGTCTCAGAGAAGAACATGCAGTCACTTCCTTGTGAGTCAAAGGCCTTGGATGAATATCAACTGCAACATCATCAGTGAGATGCCAAGTGGTAAGCAGAAGTTTTGCAAGCATACAAATATAACTATTTCAAATATCGAGCAATCTCAGCAATGTATTTTAAGGTATTTATGCCTCAAGCAAACTCTGCAGTCTTTTGTTTCATGAAGAGTGTCAGGCAGTTGTTATTTACTCTTTCAGTTGAACCTCTTCCACAGTATTTCAGCCTCTTAAGCTTAAGGTACCTCACTGGACCATATTACATATCAATTAGTACTGCTTAATTAGCAACCATATAAAGCAGCGACACAATTTTTAAGAGTACCTTGTTTATACCTACATCATGTGTGTGTAAATTAATATTTTTTAATATACATTCTGAATGCTAAGAAAAAACTGTAGCATGACATTGTTCTAAACTCAAAATTACCCTTAGAAACTGCAAGCCAAATTTATTACTCTGGTGTACAGTAAAATGAAATGAAAATTACTTGCAATGAAAGTAACCTTGAGAACATTAGATTGTTCTTTCCATAGCTGAAAAAAGGCTTTTAGAAATCTTCATTGATCAAACTGTCATTTACCAGAGATTATTTCTTATTTAAAATACGGAAGTCATTAATACCCTACATTTTTATAAATATGTAATGATGAACAATAATAAAAGCATTACTTTTTTCACCCACACCCCAAAAAGGTTATTCTGTAGAGGTCTGAAGACACAAACTCCAAACTTACCTAACAGCAGCATATTCAATAAGAGTAAATGAATAAAGATAGCATTAGAAGCTTTCCAGTACAGAAGTCAATCATACCCACCTACTGGAAATTCTGTGACTATCTGCCTTTAAAATAAAGGAAGACTCTGACCCAGGCTCTGGTACTGGGTTCTGCACACAGGTAAATACCTGACTATCTGATGAAAGTGTAATTATCAGTACTCTCCCAAAAGATGTCAAGAATGTTAAAACACTTAACAACGGTTTAATTTCCAATACTCACAATAAAACCAAGATGTTATTTTATACATAGTAAAGCATCACACAGGCAAAATTGCCTATGTATTTATTTAGTGTTTCAGGTGGGTTAGAATAATTTCCTACAGACACAAGTATCATTACCTTTTCCTACTCAGAATGTTCCCTCAAGAAGCAATGCTAAGATTAAAATATATCAAAATCAATACCAACAGAGGTATTAGTCAAATTCCTAATTCATGCCTACCTGGCAAAAGTACTGGTTCCAGTTTTTTAATCCTTGGTTCTGACGCTATATTGTCGTCAGCCTGAAGAAAAAAAAAAGATAATTTACTTAAGACTCAGAACTTTACAGTCACACACAAGCCTGATCTGCTTGTACAGAGGAGAAAGTTGTTTTAACTTAAAAAGTTTGTCTTAAGGACCTAGAATCCAATCATAGCACGAGTTTTTAACGATTTTGAGTGCATTTAGATTTAAATGAAAAGAATAATAAAATATTTAAAATATTCATGTTTAACAAATTGGGTAACCCAAACTATAATAAGTCACAGGATGAACAAAAACCAATTTGGCTTGACATTCAATGGTTCAAGATCTACAACAAATTTTATAGATATGGACACTCAAATTCAAAAAAACTCTCTACTAACTTCTAACATGCACAACTTTCCAACATAGGAAAGATTTAAAAAAAACCCAAGGCCTAGAACACACATATGCCTTGCAATTCACTTTCAAACCTTAACAATAAAAATCTCCTATAAAAAGACCGGAACTTTTGGTGAAATAACCCATAGTTCCTACAATGACAGCAATATAACCATTTCCCAGGACCAGGAGTATCCAGAACCGTGTTAAATCTCACTTTTATTAAGAGATTGTGAAAAGACAAAAGTCAGTCAACATGACAAATATGTTGCTAGAAGAGGTCCTGCCTTCTCTAAAATAAATAAGTATCACTTTCTGTCAAGTGCACGCCCAGATGACACAAAAAATCCTGGTGGTTCTCGATATACTTAGTACTATATACACTTGATAGATACACTCGGTTTCCTTATTTATGCCATCAGGCAAGTTTTAAACGTGAAACGATGGCTACAAGTGAGAGTTTAATTATCTGCACAGCACAGAAGCGCCCGCTGCTTTCTCCTCATCCCGCCCAGCGCTGCGAGCAAAGCGAGCCCAAACACCTGAAGCGTAATTCACAACTTTGCAAAATAATCTCGCACGGGCCGATTTTAATGAACACCAGACTGCACTTCGATAGAAGTCCTGCTCCCCGAGCACAGTGTGGGCTCTGTCCGTGTGCGATGCGGAGACCCGGAGGCCGAGGGGCTGCACCCCGAACCGGCTGCGCAGCTTTTGTTTCGCGGTGCCACGGAGGGCTCGGGGCCCGGCAGCCCCTCCACAGGTGCTGCTCGCCACCCCCGGGCCGGCGGGCACAGCCCCGGTGCCAGCGGGCACAGCCCCGGGGCGGCACCTCGGCCAGGGACAGGGACGGCCCGGGGCAGGCAGGGCAGGGAGGGCAGGTCGCTAATGGCAGTAAAAGGCGGTTACCTGAGGCAGAAGGTACGACTTGAAGGTGGGTTTGGGCTGCTTGAGAGAGAACATTGTGGCCGCCGGCGGGCGGGCGGGCCGGGCCGGGCCCCGGAGGAGGTGCCGACGCCCG
>VWZT01007442.1:1451242-1556607 GCA_013397055.1 Pachycephala philippinensis | reverse complement strand
CCGAAGCACAGGGTTGCCACAGTTTGGCCTCAGAGCCCCGTGGGAACCGAAACCCCGTTCGGGGGCCTGTAGGAGTTACTGCTACCCAGGGCTGTCTCGTAAGGCAGCGGTAAAATCCAGCTCCAGCACGGTGGAGAGAGAGGGTGGTGAGACCCTGGCACAGGCTGCCCGGGGAAGTCGTGGCTGCTCCATCCCTGGCACTGTTCACAGCCAGGTTCCGTAAGGCCTTGAACAACCTGTTCCAGTGCAAGTTGTCCCTGCCCATAGCAGGGGGTTGGAACTGGGTGAGCTGGGGTCCATCCCAACCCCTTGACAGTCTGTGATTCTGTGAATCACTTACTGCTATCGAGTTCTCCTGTCACCTCTTACACAAGGTGTACACATTACAGCTGTGGGGTGCATGCAACACTCAGGCACATGGTGTGACTCTTGGGGATGGTTCTGTGCAGGGCCAGGAGCTGCACTCAATGATCCTTGTGGGCCCCTTCCAACTCAGCATGTTCTGTGCAATTCTGTGCTGACTGGGTGATGCCGCAGGCGGCGGCTGCAGTCACCCTCCCACTCTGCAACCCTGCTGACTGGGGGAGCTGGATGTTGATCCAACATTCCTATAATTCCCTTTAAGCTTTCCAAGCACTCATGTGTTGCTCACCTGAGCTTCTCCAGAACATGGAAATTACACAGGCACCTACCTAAACTGCCCAAATCCATCACTTCTATCTCTTTTAAGCAGGAAACTGAGTAACTGCTCATGTTTACTTAGTGGCCTATGGCACCCATTACGGTCCATACTGCAGGTAAATATATGACTGCTCTGGCCTTGGCCTCTGCAGTGGAAGTACCTCCTACACGAAGCAACAGTTTGGATGGAAATGTGGTTTAATGGAGATCCCTAGATCAGGAATATGTGGTCTGTCAGCTGTGAGATCTAAGGAAGGGGGAGAGCCTGGGTTCTGCTGATGATCCAGTCACAAGGCAACTGGATGAGACCACCAGGTGTCTCCAGATTTTGGAGCCAGGTCTGACATGTCCAGTAGGGTAAGAAGGGCTGCCTGCTGGTGCACCACAGTCATGGTTCCAGCTATGAGCCAAGCAGAGTTCACAGCAAGGACCATGGTTTAGGGGTGAGAGTTGAAGGCCAGGACCTGATAAACTGCTGGTATTTTGCAGCCTCACCTTATTAAAAAGCATGATTTTGGTCAGCATACTGTCATGAAAATGGAACAGCTCACATGCAATGTAACAATAGTAAAGGCCTGCTACAGCATAGTGCTGAAGACTCCAGAAAAATGGACACATTTTTAGACACAAAATGACACATGCAGCACTCAGCATCAGCTGCAAGGTCAAGATCTTCCCTCATTAATAAAAAGTGTATTTTATTGCGTGATAGACCCTGGAATTTTTGTGAAGTCTGAGGATGTGTGTTCAGTGAAAGACTTTAGGGCACAATCTGGATTCCACAATTTAGAGGAGATGCCCCACTGATTGCGGCAGAAAAGTTTGATTGAACAGTGAGGAGGGAAACAATCCACTGGCACCTGCCTAGGTTGAGAAAAGCTCATGTGCATACATTTAATGCTGTTCAACAGCCCAGGGGAGAGCACCCTGTTCTTGGACTTGTAGATAGAGAAGATAAAACAAATCCCAGTGGACTTTTCAAAACAAGTGCACCGCCTTGCACAAAGGTCCCATCTTACTGCTGTTGGCAGACACTGCCCTTCACTTTATCCTCTATTTTCACAAATACCATTTTTATTTTATGCTGAAAACATCATTGTCTAAGTGGGATTATTCAGCCTGGCATGATCTCATGCCCCAGTCTATTTTAGAGAGTGCACTGTGCTGCAGATGCTGCTGGTGGTGTAAAGCTGAGTGCTGTGAGAGCAAACCACAGCTCCTCTCATCCCCTTTCATAACCTAAATCCCTTGGATGTTTGATAAGTAAGAAATACTGCGGGACTAGCCCTTATCTTTATCCTTCTTCAAAGTTTTTGTTCATATTCAGAACACTGGTGAAAGGGAATTTGACTCAAAAAAGGGGGAAGAGAAAGTAAGGGGATGAGGAAGGCAGAAACTGCCCAGATTTGAAATGGCACATAACAAATTTGCCAGTGATATTAAAAATGATGATTATTTACACCACATCAGAATTACAGGAGTGTTTTTGCATCAGCACAGAGACTTTTTAGGAGTAGCTGCAAAAGCAATCTTACTCATGAGACTATGATCACAGGATAGCAAAAATTTCCATTAAGGACTGCACTGACACATTGAAATTGCAGTGCTGTTCTGAAAATGAGCAAACAAAATCAAAACTAAGCTCTCACAAGATTTGTGAGGATTGTTACTGGAACTGATTACAAGCTTCCACTGAAAGAGTTCTATACCAGTAGGAGAAGGCGGCTGATTTGACAGAATTGAGTACTTCGGAGAAGCAAGTTAATTGTCACAACTTGCAGTGAGATGCAGACAGGCAGAGCAGGACAGACAAGCAGAGCAGGGTAGGCAAGCAGGGCAGGGCAGACAAGGCAAGAGGGCAGGCAGGACAGGCAGGGAAATCCTCTGGCTCCTTTTTGGCAATGAACTCATCTGCCCGCCCATCTCTGGCCATCCCAGCTCTGCCTCACTTGCTCACTTTCTTCAAACAGTTCTGCCAAGCCGGAGATTTTTGAGAATGCCTTTGTTCTATGAGAGCAGGCTTGAAAGAATGGTGGGAAGACAGCTATGCAACAAAGCCAGCTGAACTGAAAAGACTGCAGATGTCTGGTCTTATTCTCATTACTTAAAAAATATTTTTTTTTTACTCAGCACAGTTATTTTCCTTGCCTCTACCTTGTTATTCAGTGGTATCTCCTGTGTGCCAGCCTGCCCAGGACCCTTTCACTCGGCCACTCTCACTCTGAGAAGCAGCCTGGCCTGCTCTCCCTGTGGTATCACTCCCCACACTGTGTGGTTGTCTCTGATTACATACAGGGGCACTGTTTGTGACAGTGCAGGTAATCTGTTAGCTGTGGCTGGGCTGCATAACCTGCTGTATTCAGTGCACGCTCAGGTCAGGCACCCTCCTAAAAGTTCTGGTACAACCTCACGAGGCAGCTCTGCGGTTGGGGAAGTGCTTTGGCTTGTGCAATGCATGAGGGCTGGGGTTAAGTCAGAACAGATTTTTCACAATGGTCCCTTTTGATCTCTCAGCAGATTAGAGAATGGCTTTCATTAGACATGTTCAAGAACAGGTTAGACCACCATCTGCCACTGATGCTATTGACATAGCTGAACTCGCCTAGTGCAGATGATCTCTTCCAGGCCTGTATTTCTATGGCAACTTACATGTTTTCATAGCTCTCTGAAGACTGGCTCAATTATTGGTTTGAACTCCAAGACAAAAAGACACAAACGTTGTCTGATTTCACAGCTGAGCTATGTGCCCAGAGCTATAGCAAGCGTGCAGCAAGTCTGCAAAGTCAGGGATTCACTGATGAAAGTCAGTTCTGTTCTTCACTGGAAGTGTTACAGTTTGTTACTTTACCTGGACACCTCTCTACTTGTGCACTCAATAGTTTGTGCACCCAAATTGCCTCAGCCTGCAGTCAGAAGTGTGGGACTCTCACTGGGGACTCGTGAGGGAGCCAGCCCTACAGGTCTGTATTACCTCTTACAGAATAAAAGCATAGTGCATTAAATTTATTAAAGCATTTGTTAAAAAGAAAAAAACAGTCGTTCCTGAATGTCCTTGATGAAGATCTAGGAGAAGAATATTTAAAATGCCATTATTCATATAAAACAGTAACTTCGACAGTCTTGGCCAAATATATACAAAAGACGCAAGAACTATGCAGAGGTTTTAGTTTCTTGAGGTATCTCAGGAAAAAAGGCTCCTTTGCAGGGCACATTTGTGGAGGCTGTGTTCTTTGTGCGGGGGTTTAATGACACGGAACTTTACTGTGTCATGTAAGGGTACTTTCCTTGTTAATCATTGTGTAGGTACTACTGCCTAGAGCTATGTGGTGCTATTCATAGTACAGTGTTCTACCTTGGACTACTTCACACACGTATTGTGATCGTGACTATTGGATTACTAGAGCTTCTAAACTAGAATCTAATCTTTTTCCATGGCCCTTTTTGAAGGCTGTTGGTTTGCTCAGGTGACTGCTTGCTGAGCACAGCAGTCCAGCTAGGGCAAGCAAAGATACTTGCATCTAGAATCAGGCAGGATGAAGCACTGTGGTTTTATAGGGGGTTTCATGTTGCAGAGACAAAAGAGGAGCAGGCACGTGAAATTATGCATCCTCTTTTTCATTACTCCAACACCAAGCACTAGGCGGATACTGGCACTTAAATATTTCAGCTGAACATCTGCAAAGAATAATTTAAAGCCTGTTCTGAAGACATACCTTACATCCATTGCAAAGATACAGGGCACCAACCATAAAGCACCACTTTGCCATATCAAACTTTGTTTCTGCAGATAAGGCTAGAAGTTGAAAAAAGCAAAATAAAATTGCAGTTTTACGAAAATCCGTAGTTTTTGTCTCACTTCTCCCAAGGCCTGTGGTTTGCCAGCCTACAATGCAAATAACTGCTGGGTACTGTTGTATGACCACCCCAAACTCCCATGCCTTGCTACCATTTGAAATGGCCTTTAAATGGCCACATCAACCAGGTCCTTACATCGCTTACGCCTTCCTGTCCAATGCTGGATCACAGGGCAGGATCAAAATCCACAATTGGGCTGAATCTTCAGCTTAGATGACTGCTGCATGTGGTAGAATGTTTATCTGCAATGGTTGCAGTGAGAAGAAAACACCCCTAGGGCTGATGTAGCCTCATAACCCAGCAAACAGAGGCTAATTGTCACTGCTAGTAACAGGCCACAGGCTTTATGCTGGCTTGGTAAGGCCTCAGGACTGAGGCTTGTCAGGGCTGCTTTGTCTGAACTTGCCTTAACCTGCCTTGAGCTGGCCCTCGTTTGTTTAGCTGTGAAAGCAATTTTCCTAATGACAAGGAAATTCAGGTTTATTTGTAGGATTTAAAGGCCAGTGATGAAAAACAAGATATAACTTTGTAGCACACATAAAAATGCCCCTAAAGTAGCAAAAAATAGGGATGAAGAAACAACATGAACATCATGCTCACCCTACAAAGGACCTGGGATGCTGACAGCTGGCAGTATTTCCTCACTATCCTCACTGTAGCCACTGACCATTAGACTGAGGATCAGAGCAGGTGTGAACAAACATCAAAATAAGGGATAGATAGTAGGAAGTGTGCATTGAATAACTTTACCTTACTCTGTTTTTCCATTAGTAGCATAGTAGTATTCTTTTCTGTTCTCTCTTCTTGTCTCTTCTCTCTTATAATCAGATAGATCTAAACTAATAACAATTCATATATTAGACTATTAAAATTTGTTACACTAACAATAAATTCCTGACCTTACATCCAAGGTGTGTCTCCTTTTAGCTCCCAACAACTTTTGAGTGCAACACTAATTCAGGTAAAGTGACCTGCTGGACAGGACAGTGCTGCAGAAGCATCTGTGGGGCCCCAGCACTGTTTCCCAAGGGCTGCTGTCATTTGGAAAACTCACCTGCTCCACATGAAGGGCTCAGCAGTGCACTGGCTTTGTGTCAGCTCAGAACACCTGTTACAGGGCACAGTCCTGTCCATCTTGCAGAGCTAATGAAATGATCCTGTTAGCATCCTTGGTCATGCACCCTCCTCATGTTCCTGTTTCCTGATTAGGCCTTGCAGAAGTGTTCTTTTTATTTTTGTTTAGAAATTTATTTTTATTTATTTATTTTTATTGTACCAAAGATGATGGTCAAGCACAGAACTTTGGAAAGCATCCAAATAAGCGGCATGGAGAAACCACAGCTGGGAGGTTTCAATGGCTACTTTAATGAATTAGTAAATAATATGGAAAACGGACTTTCTTGGTTCTCAGGTAGCGAAATCCAGCTTCTAAAATGGATAGAGTGACTCTGCAACAAGAGAGGCTTGTGAGGGCAAAGTTAAGCTAGTCCCTGAATGATGCAATGTAAAAAGGGGTAATTCATGGAATCAGGTGGTAGGGTTATGAACCTGCCTTTGTCAATATGACAATTAGTCACCATGTTGAAAACATTTGCCTGAGGGAAAGGGAAATGTCTGTATTGCAAGATACTGTAAGATGAACAAATTTAAATTAGCTCAGTGTACTACCTCTGCACAGACATAGCCTTAGAGCACACACCCTTTCAGCCTGACCTGCTGCAGTACAGGTCAAGCACATAATAAATCATGGCAATGGAATTCACGGTGACACTGCTGTGAAGTCACCACATGCTTAGCACTAAAGGGGGACACATCTTCCTGAAAAGCAGCATTAAACATGCCTCTTCAGAAATGCAAATTCTCTGCCTGCATCCTTTCAGCCAGTATTCAAGAAAGCATGGAGGCAGACATGCAAATGTGTTGGTCATTATTCTGCTTAGTGAGCTCCAAATCTATTACTGGTCTTCTATGCACATACAAAGCCATATTTAAATCTTATTAAAATGGCTGTATGTCTAAAATGACTCTGCCAAAGCCAGAGTGTGGTTACTTCACATTTAATGGCAAAGAGATTGTCATTCAGTTCATGCTGTGCAAGAGCACAGAAAATATCCAAACCTCTTAAAATCATCCCTGTATAGAAAATTTGATGGAAAATTACTGGCAAATGTCAAGAAAGAAACTTTGCTTTAGAAAATGTTCGGCCCATGCACTGGATAAGAAGAAACAGATTAGTGAAGTGTTTTGACATTAGAGAGAAAAAATCGTTATATTGAATTAATTTGCCATATTTTTCATGTGTTTCTTTATAAATATTTTTACACAAAGGAAGTATATAAATACAAAGGTAAAATGTTTTTGTTTCAAATCTACACACTATCAGATAAATTTTCAATGTAAATACTAAAAAAATTAAGTGGTCAAAAGCATGATTAACACACATTTTATAAAGACAATGTAACAAGAGGTATGCAACACACTGTATTCCATTCCACAATGCATACTGCTTGTTTAGCACGGTGCTGAAAAGCTGCATCCCTTTGTGTTTGTTAATGACTCCATTTCTGGTGAATGTGCAGGCAAACAATAAAAAGGCATTGGCAAACTGGAGGCTATTTTAACCACATATACACAATGGCTATGTAGTTGCACAGAATGGTAACACAGAAGTAAACATGGAAGTGAAACAATTTCAAATGTCATTCTGTTTTTACAAAATGTCAAGTTCCCTAAAGTTGAAGAAAGAGAAGCCCACATAACAAGCAAAATGTCAACACTGTTCCAACAGCAGTGAAACCAGTAAACCTGCTGGTAGAACCAAGAGAGCAAAAATGCAAAGGAAATGATGACTGAACTTTGTGGAATGTCTATGCACTTTCCACAGTCTTTCAGTTTGGTAACAGTACTTCAAGGTATAAGTATGGATAGAGTATGAAAATATAATGCAAACAATAAAAATCAGATACCATTAATGCATTTGTAGAGTCTTCCATCAACCTCTGCATTTCAAAATGTTGTAAGCATCATTGTCAAGGAGGACATTGAGACCTGCAGTGTGGGGCTGAAGGTGAGTGAAAAAATAAATTGTCTTTTCAAACTAGCATATGAATGAGCCCTGACAGGTAATGAGTTAAGCATAAACGTCTGACCAGTATTCTGTGAACAGGTAACATGCCTTTAACTCATTTTCAAAATGGTCTGCTCCATGGTAAGCATCCCCTGCAAAGACAGGTGCTGAATATTTGGGAAATCAAAGTTCCTAAAACTTAACAGGGAGGAACGAGGCAAATAACACCCGGCTATTATGAAGAAAATTATCAAAACCTAGGCCTTAGAATGCCACTGCTGAGACACGTGCTCTGGGTAAATCTAACTACAGATGTTGATTTTCAGTCTTAGTGCTCAAAACACTTTTGCTGTAGAGACTTTTTTCCCCCTTTGACATTTGTTTTTGAAATTTACTCAAGAAAACATACAGAGTTTCTATTCTCAACTGGAAAATTTATATTTTGTTTAGACAGACTCCTAGAAACTGTTCCTTGTTCCTCACATGTTGTCACAATGAAATTGCAAAACAAAAGATGAATTTGTCACAGTAGATTTGCTTCAAGCAAAGACTGGCTATATCTTGATTTCACCTGATCAGAACACCTTTCCTGTTTTGTTTTGATTTGTTTTCCCTTGCAGACATTTAGGAAAAGCCACAATCTTATTCGAAGTCTACATGGACTTCTATTGTAATCCTTATTTATACAAAACACTAATGCAGATCTTGGATTTCTATTATTAAAATCTCCATGTACTTGATATTCTTAGAATCTCCCTAAACATTTTGAAACAATGATCACTGTTTTTCAACAGTTTAAGGCTGTCAGCATGCTTTAGGCTGGGGACAGATGTAATCCTGAAAGCAAGATTATGCCACTAAAGTTCAAGGACAGGTTAAGAATATGTCTACACATGGCCTTCCAGATCAGATTTCTCCAAACACAACTCTATTTTGCCACTCTGACCTATTTTAATGGATGAAAACTGCTACGTTGTGCCATTCTGAAAGAGAAGCTAAGCAGCATGCATGAAATCAGAAGTGAAAGAAGAGACTGCAGAATTTTTCTTTGCCTCCAACAATTTTGTTTTGATCTGAAAAACACCATGGCCACAAAGAAACCAGCTGCATAAGTAAGGATAAAACTAAGGCTGGTTAAAAATTTGTTCCGTTTGAGAAGTCTTCGGATAAAATTATTACATTATAATATTGTTCTTCCTCTAAGAGCTTTTATAAAGAGCTTGTCAGTAAATGAGCTTATGAGGGAGGCTGAAATGGAACAAAGGAAGATCTATATAGTCGGCATCTATGGACTGTACCTACTTTTTATCTGCCCCTGAGAGAACATCTCCCTTTCACCCAACCCAGCAAGCATTTATTTAAGAACAAAACATGTATCTATTAAGTTTAAAAGAAGAGAAATACATATATCCAAAATTCTTTAGAAATTAATTTTAAAATCCCTAATTTGTTCAATTAGTCACGCTGCTTTCTCGACTGTTGGAAAAACAGGGGCCATAAGCCACTTTAACATTCAGTTTCTGTGGATGCATTTTCTTGCCTAGTTTTCTGTTCTTCTGTTGCGCTGCCAAACGCCACCACCAAATTAGTTACACTGCTGGCATGTCCTGGTCTGTTTAACTTGTCCTTCACAGACTTGGTTTTCCGGGAATGGCTGTGCAAACTCTTGGAGCGTACTGATGGGAACCCAGAAGTCCTTTCTGGCTTTACTGACAGTAAATTCTCCTTCTCCGCCTTGACAGTGGCAGGCATAGAGGTGTAAGAGGCACTCATACCTGCTTCACCAACATTGCTATCGTCATCTGTGTCCATCTGCTTCTCCTCTGCTTGCCTTTCTGCTTCAGAGACCAACCCGGGGTATTCTGGAGGACGCTCTTGAGAAAGCTGCTGCTCAACTTCGTATTTCCACTCCGTGGCCCACTGTTCAATTGTAGAAGGGCCCACCTGATCCATAATGGTACTATACTCCGAGGTCCAGTTGTTAACTCCTCCAACCAGCTTCCCACCTTGTGAAAATATAAAGCTCCTTGACTTCATCATAGTGGTTTGACAAGCACTGAAAGTTTCAGGAGGAAAATAGCGCATGGCTTTGGATTTGTCCAAGGGATAAGAGATGGTTGCTTCTAACTTGGTACGCTCTACTTTTAACTGAGTGTTCTGAAAATCTGATCCTGCTACTGACTGACTGTTCGTAACAGCATTCATCTGGTTTACACTTCGAGGAATCATTCCATCGCTACTGAAAACCCCCTGCTTTTCACTCCCCAAACCACCTGAACCAGGATGGGGTCTGGAAACATTCTGTGGAATTTCTGATGTAGATTTACTGTGATCTGCTATGGTGACTGCATTAGCACTCGAGGTACGGAGTCCAGTTTGGGGTTCTGGAACCAGCATCCTTGGGTCTGCTCCATCTTCTCTGGTACCAATAGAATGGGCTTTTTTCCGCATGGCTGGTGACGTAGGCGTGGTGCTGTCATCATAGGTCATCTCATCGCCACTGATGTGGTATCTGTACATGCTGTAGCCATCAGAGCTGTTCACACTGCTCTGCCTCAGGAGATAAGCAGCATCACCCTCTGACGACGCCCACGAGCGCGTGTACGTCAGCTCCGATTTGTCGATGCCCGCCAGCTTCTCCAGAGCGTTCACCATCCGACCAGAGAGCTCTTCCAGCTGAGAGAGCCGAAGGTCGACTGTCTGGAGAGAAGCTTTCATGAAATGTTCTCTTTCATTCACTTCTTCCAGCCTCATTGACATGTTTTCAACTCTGTGGGGTATAAAAGAGGAAGCAGAGAACAGAACCTGCAGAATGGTGCAGCGACCCATTATAGGCACCCAGCTCCTGACTTCTACCTAAGGCAGAATTTTGTGGTGTGTATCATGCCTTGTTCTTTTTTCTTATGTGTAGCCCCAAAAGCACGAGCATTTTCTTGTTATCTATCTTTCCATACACCATATTGGAGCAGTATTTGAACTCTGCCCTTATATTCATGGCAGGAGAGCCCTTACGGACACGCTACTATTAACATTTCTTCATGTGCCACCCACTGTGTGCTCAGTTGTTCTCCTTCACTGTGAAGCATCAAATTAATTACATGAAAAGTACTTTCTAATGACATGCTTACAGGGTGACTTAAAATAGCATCAAAGCATGTTGTAAAACAGGTTTTGCAGCTGTATGAGAGAGAAACATATACTGGTGTTGATGGGATTGCTTTAGCTCTTGAACTACTTTTCTATTATGTATCAGCTGAAGGGAGTAGAACTGTTGTCTAATTCAATTAAAATAATACTTTTCCCCATTTTCTTCTTATCATTTATATCATAATGGATGTGATGGCACTAGAAAAATGCATATAAAAGTAATTAATAGGAATGTGGCTTAGAGATCATATACTAAATCTACTGTGGAAAATAAATTAACAGTTTTTTGCTCTCACACACAAAAGATGATGAAGCATCTGGAGCAAGAAGCCATGAGAAATAAGCAGATCTGCTTTGTGGCCATAGACTATAGTGAATCAGTGAGGCTTATCAGCCCTGCTTTATTCTCTGCCACAATACCTACGATTTTGACAAACTGCCATGGGTAACCAGTGTGATAGAAACTACTCAAATACATGTAGCAGGTTTAATTTACTTCTCTATTCTCAAATTTCAAATATAATAATGCAAGATGTTCAGGGCCTCTCTCAAGAGAAAAGGGTTTATCTATTAAAGAATTATATGGCTCACAGAGCTAATTCATAACAAATGTTAAAATGAAGATACATATAGATATATAGATAAATATGTACATGGAGTACTTAATCAACAAAATATTATGAGGTAGATTTAGGTGAAAGAGTGTTTAAAATGTGCATAATTTTCATTCCAGGGAGAATTTTTCTTCATTTCAAAGAAGTGACAGAAGACCCCATCTCTAGACTTACTTAGATCTACTGACAGAAGAGGCAGAGCCTTTGGGAACAGTCCTGCCAAGTGACCTGCTAAAAAAGGCTGCTGCCATTAGCACTGTGTGCTTACACAGCAATATGCAAACATTACCTAGTCCTCAGAATAGCATCATGATTTACATGTGAATATTCCCCATCTTTTACATGGGGAAGTTCATACTGAAAAGCTAAATGCCTTGTTCAAAGCCTACAAGAGTATCTGTGGCAGAGATTGAAATTCAGCAGTTGTGAGTGCCAGATCCTAACGTAAACCACAGGTCCAAGGGAAGAACCCTCAGTGCTTTTGTCATTAAGCTCCATCATGTTTCTCATGGTTGGATGAACTGCTGGAAACTCAACAAGCAGCAATTTGCTCAAATGGATAAAAAGCGCAACTGTGATCCTCAGATGGATAAGAGGTATAAAATTCATCATGAGCAAAAATGTTCTTATAACAAAGCTAGCCAAACCAGCAGATTTAGTGACACAACAGAAGGAGTAACAAAAAGTTTGCTCTTGTGAGAGATGCACCTGCTCAGATAGTTATTTGGGATTCAGATCAGCTTCTGAGTTGGTGGTGGTTTTCTTCAAGATTAAAATCTTTTGTATTTTAACTCAATCGTGCTTATAAAGAAGATATTAAAAAGACTGTTCTCGACAAATGGTGTGGATTTTTTTGTTACAATAGGTACCTTTCAGAGGTAACTCTGATGCGCTCATCATTAGATGACTGCTGCTCATCCTCTTTCTCCTGGAAGTATTCTTCTACACACTGCTCTTCAAACTCATACAGTTTTTTTAGCTCTTCATCATTCAGAAATAACTCTGCAAAAGCGAAGAACAAAAGAGGAGTTTCCTTTTTCTGAACTTCTGGCAGTCAATTTAAATCCAATTCAGCAGTTTATTTTGGACATGGACATATTGCAGATTCTACTCCTGCACTAACTGAACAGATGATTTTTTTAAATAGGCAATGAGCACTTAGCTAAGGATGGGCAGAGCTGTGAAGGCAATGGAATGCATTATGACCATCATCTGCTTCCATGGCCATCCACGTGGGGCTCTATGTCCTGAATGACTTTGGCACTGTTTAACAGCTGTGCATTGAACTGACCGGATTTTACAAGATAAAGACGTGGGCAATCTCTGCCAGTTTGACTGCTCCTTCATTCAAGTGTTGTTCTTAAAAGGATGCCAGTTATAGGCACCAGATAAACGTAAAAGATTGTTCACAGATATTCTTTGGATAAGATGTTAAGAAATTTATAACCACATAAGAAAAATCCAAGGGGAATATAAGCTTTTGGGAACAATTCATCCTTTATCTGTATTTGTCCCTTAGCATTTGGAAGGAGTGTTACATTTCCTTTTTTCCTTCTTCTTTTTCCTATTGTGCAAAAATGTTTCCGGTGAAATGTAGAAATAGAGGGATAGTTGTGAGCATCTGATAATTTCCACGAAGCATATAATAAAAATAATAACTAACAGTTTTAGAGTATGTTAGGAGAAGAATCCTCACAGTTTCCCTGTGAAATGACAGATAAATCTCTAAATGATAGTGGGGATACTCTTAGTCACAGATAGCTCACAATCACAGAGCTGACACTATAGCTGACATTTGGAACTGTGATCCCTTCTTCTGAAATTCCCATTTGCCCTTCCCAACACATGGACTCTAGAACTTGGTAAACCCCTGGACTGAGTAGATACCATCTCACTGTTTTAAGAAAGGATGTTAAAGGAGGTCTTCATTAACATCAAAGAGTTGCAGCTTCTCAGGCACCCACAGGGCCCAAGAGCTGTTAACCTGATACAAATACTGGCCCATACTGCCTTCTGCAAATACACTTGATGGTCAAGGTGAACAAAACTGGTCAGTGTTGTGGAAGCTGCTGCTTTCTGCTAATACAGTGCAAAGAGCTCAGCTTAGAGAAGATTTCTTGCTTACTCAGTCCCCTGTCACGCTCGTCCTGGTCTCCATCACCCTTCTTGCAGCGGCAGCAGATCCGCTTGATGATTATGTAGATGTGGCTGAAGATAATCATTGGTGGTGGCAGGACAGGTCTGTCATGGAATGTCATGATCAGCTGGTACCGCTGGAACTTCCACACTTGGTTGGATATTGATTTTACCTCAAAGAAGGTATTGCTGAAAGGAAACACAGGTACAGCTTCTATGAGGTCCCTAATCTTACTTATCATTGAGCAAGTACTATGTTGAAAAAAGCAGCAGCTAAATAACCTCATGGAGCCACATGATTTGCTTGGTTCAGCTCTTCATTGGTGCTACTGAACTAAGGATTAAATTGAACTCAAGAATTCACTACTCCTTTTGAAGGTAGCAAACAGAAGGTGCTCTGCATCCCTCAGGCACCACTCAGAACAGTCCTCTCAGACCATTTGCTCCTACTGCACAAATCCCTTAGGGGCCAGTGAAAAGAAACTCGCATGATTTATGCATCACATAATTGGTATTTTGGGGCTTGGTTATAAACTATTTCTTTTAACACATGCCAGTATTTGATGCTACACAAAGTATTAAATCCATGAAAAGTATTTTGTATGCTAAACTCAGAAGCTTCACAAAGTTGCCTTTAATATGCTAATCAGCTTGACCTACATAGAAGACTTTTCAAGTTTTCACAAAATGTCCTAAATTCAAACTTTACTCCCTCTAACTTCTGATTTCAAAACATGGTGCATATTCTTGTAAAGGAATTTATTCTTAGAAGTTTCATCATTTTTACAGCAAAGTAAGGTGTGTTTTAAAGATGTTTAATTTTGAAATTCAGTTGATATGAAGTGATAGAATTCAATCCAGAGATAACAACAGTCACAGTTATGAAATACGAACTAAGAGAAAGCAGACTTGATATTCTGTCTTAGAAAAGGCTTTTCAAGCTATTTTTGAAGTATCTTCAGACAGCTCACTCCAATTCTATGATGGTGATGATACTGGAACTTCCTTTTTATATTTTCTGTCCACTTATATCCTAACTTTATGTGCTTTAGAATATCTCCATTCATAAAACCAGTCAAAACATCTCTTTGACTCCCGTGTACACATAGCGTTTGCTTTCTTTAGGTTAAGCATACATGAGACTATTTACCAACGATAAATAACAATCTGCCTTCATTCTGTGTCTCCTTTATAGCAGGAATTGCCCAGCTAGATCTCAACCCCTTGCAAGCAGCCCGGGATGGCAGGAGTTAACAGCATGACCTACTTCCCAAACTGCTGATTCCTTGGTCCTTCAGCCAATAATAGCTACCATTGTAAGATTCTTCCCCTTCTCCCCAGCTATGTGACTGGCATTTGAGTACTTTAAATTCATGACCTTTTAAGCTACATACATCAAATGAAAGACAGGCTTTGTGAGCTGCAGATTTCTGGGCACACAAAGTACTATTTTTGCATTTGTGACACGAGCTACCTATGCCAACAAGCCAACACTACATGTTTGAAGGCAACAAAAATGGATCACCTTCTTTTCTCAGGTGCTCTGTTCAGAAAGTATTGCCAGCAAGTAGTTATTCTTTTTTTTAATCCCTACATCATTAGAGGAAAAGCATGCAACCTAAGTGCAGGTAGGAAGAACAAACAGCAGAAATTTATTTAGTTTTACTCCAGATAAGTCCAAATATAGATATGTGCATACTGCACGCTGCTTGGATTGGCCACAGACCTTGGCAACACACAGCCATCCTTCCTGTTGGTTCAAGGCAACAGAGACTATTTTTTTGGGTCGTGAAAGAACTCTGCAAGGCCCTAATTTATTTTTGTAAATGGAAAACAAAACATGAAGAAAAAAAAGAAAAAGAAGCCAGATGATGTAGAGGAAATGCCTCCTGCTTTTGATGTTCAGAGTTTTGTTCTGCTGTTCTCCCGCAGCGCTGTGGCTGCCAGCAGCTACACGGGTTTCTGTCAGGTGTGTGCCAGGTTTCACAGATCCTGTTTGTCATCTTTCCAGAGCAACCTGGAGGCCTGTCACTATCCATTAAAAGGTAACTGGAAGTAGCCAGGTTCTCTCACATGCACTGCTGCAATCACTGGTAGATTCAAAGCCACCTTTCCTCACTCTCCTCCAGGGTACACCCTGTTGCCAGTATGTGCCAGTCACATTCACAGAATAATAAGATTCTGAGAGTGAATGCAAACCCTTGTGAAATCAGTTGATGGGCTCCCACAGAAACTTTATACGGAAAATAAGACAAAGATACATGATCATTTACATACTTGAAGACAGCAATCAGCAGGTTTACCAACAGGATATTTGCCACCAAAAGGTAACAGGCCATAATAGCAGGAGTGAGCCAGGCCCCTGGGATGCACGGAGGGAGGCGTTTGCCATCATCATCATAAAGATTGTCCCCACAAGGAGCTGAAGGAAAAACAGGAAAGGTATTTTTCACAAATTGCCTGATGCTTAATAATACTATTCCCATTTATTTAATGATGACACATGCATAAATGCTGCCAAATTATGTCAGTTTATTTCCAGCAGCAAGTATGTATAATTTCTACTTCAAATTCTGCTTCTAATTACATTTCCCATATTAATGAACAGAGAGGCAACTCCTTAGTGTACCATGTGACTTTCTATTCACATTCCCATGGATTTTCTTTTTCTCACAGTAATAGTCTAAGACGAGATCTTAATGTGTATATAGACATATTAATAGTGGAATTAAAACCAAATTCTTTAACCAAGCCTGTGAGCATACCTTGCCAAAGATATAAAAGCATTTCCTTAGTGGTACCACATTGCTGAGTATAAATTCACTTTATGAGGGCCCAGTGTATAGAAGAGGTCTTTAATGGCCCTGACCCCCTTCACTGGGGGTTTACACCTCTGCCTTCTCTGCACAGCCTGAGCTGTGTTTCACCCCTGCCTCCAGGATGGACCAGTGTCAATCCCCTGGATGGACCCCTCTGTCTCTGGCCCTGTATTTTTTTGCCCCTTACTGCACTCCCTAAATGGATCCCAGAGTATTACTGGACCTGTCTGGGGCTGTTCATGTTACCAGCAGATTAATGCTACCAGAAAGATAAAATTATAAAATGAAAATTATACAGTAACAGCAAAATAAGACTACTGAGAATGGCATAAAAGTTGATACTATTGATCAAACCAATATAAAATAATTGCCTTAGGTAATTCCAAGAATACATAGATTGTCTTGGGTAAGAGCTGTCTTGGAGTTGGGTAAATGCAGCGGGTTTGTTCTGTCTGAAAGTGCAGTGCCAACACATCTGATTTCAAATACAAGGCGAACTTTTGGAACCCTTTGGTAGCAGGTTAAGTTTTTGTCAACCACAGGTTCTTTAGCTGTAATCTTAGCAAATGTGAAGTCTGGCAGAGTTAATTACAGTTTAGTTTATGTGAATAGAAAACCCAGTATTTTTAAACATTTTGAAAAAACCCCAATGCTTCAACCTCACTTGAAAAATACTTCAAATTCTTTGAAAACAGACTAAGCTTATTTACTGAGGTCTCCAAGTGATATTTGGACTGTAATTAATAACATTTATTTTACTTGCTTTTCAAACATCGGACCTACATTTTTTCCTGGTTTTCCTAAGAAAACTATAGCAGGAAAGTTAAGCGAGTCCTAATTTTATTCAAATGGACCAATGGAAGTACTGCCAAAACCACAGTAATATTGTATCTAGGTAATCAAAGGGAATTATACAATGCCACTTATGCATCATAATTTTAAAAACCCAACTATTTTACCGTTGGTGTACTAGAAACAAGACTTAGCAACCACTTAAGCTCAGTTAAAACTTCTGATCTGCATTTTGTATTAAAATATTTTTCCTCTGCTTATTTTCAAATGAAACTATTACAGTAGAAAAACAAGATTCACACCTGAATACTGGATGGGTGCTGTAATTAAAATGTGAGTAACTAGTCAAGAAAAAGATTAATGAACATAATCAGCTAAATAAGATAATAAGCTCTCCACAGAGACTTACGATTGATTTCCATGGCATAGACTGAACATCATTCCAAAGGAACGGAATAGAAAAGGAGGCAGGGAGAGAAAAAAGAAAACAATAGAATAATAAAGAAACAGAACCCAAAAAAAGATGATTGGAAATACAGTTCTGCTGCCAAGAAAAGATAAGCAACTCAAATGTCAGAACAGTAGAGACATATGCTGAGAAAAAACGCCTTTGTTAAAAATGCATTGCATTCTGCAATTTCCTTTTCATGCTGTTTTCCCCAAATGTTACATATGGCAGCAAACTAAGGATAATAATAAAGCACAAAATGCTTCTGGCAGATGATCATTTAAATATACATGATATTTCTGGCAAGTAAACAAAACTGGCAGTCACCACGAACATGAAGCAACTCAAAATTATCACACAAAAATCATTCTTTTAGCTATCATGGAAACTTTTTTTTTTTTTTTTTTTTTTGGCCATGCTGGCTTTGACTCTGTCAGCTGTTTCTTTTGCATAGCTGTGTTTCCATTAATGGGCATGCTACTGTACACTGCAATAACATCAGTACCATTAATGCCCATTTTGACTTCCAGTCTGGACACCTGCTTGCCAATTCCTAAATGCTGGTTGTAAGAAAAATCACACTATGGAAGGAAATTCAACCAGACTTCTCTATTGTTTAGGAATATGATTCTGTTGAGTACTAGATGCTGATAACTTCTTACTCGTGCACGTTTTCTTAACAGAGTGAACCTGGGGTGCATTGGGAAGAGTGTTACCAGCAAATTAATAAGGGTAATTATTCCCCTCCTACTCAGCTCTGGTGAACCCATATCTGGACTTGTGTGTCTGGTTCTGGGCTCCCCCACAGAATTCAGGCATGGACACACCAGAATACTCCAGTCACGGGCCACAGAGGTTATTCAGGTGATTGGACTATCTGACAAATGAGACAAGACTGAAAAAGCTGGAATAATTTAGTCTGGAGAAGGTCAAGGAGATCTTACCAATGTTATAAATACCTGATGTTGTGTGGGAGAAAAGAACACAGGGCCAGACTCTTCTCAGTGAAAGGAGAAGCAGCAGTGGGCAGTGGGCAAAGGTGGAAAGCTGGGAAATTCCATTTAAACTGGGTTGTCCAGAGAGGCTGCACAGTCTTCATCCTTCAAGATACTGTAAACATGACTGGACAGTCCCTAAGCAATCTGGGATAAATCTGATTTACCCTGTTTTGAGCAGGAAAGTTCACCTGAATGATCTCCAAAGGTGCCTTCCATGCCCAGCAAATTCTGTGACCTGTGATCTCCAGATGACACCCTATCCTCAGAGAAGCAACTGACAAAGTCCAACTACCTTCTTCCAGAGGCAAATTTGATGTGGTACTTCTTCCATAAACTGTTCACACCCCTGGGCCTTGCCAAAGCCACACATTAGCACTTGAGTCAGAGTCCTATTAGACTGCCTATAGCCATCACTCCCCAGTGACTTCTGAGGCTGCTTTTGTGGTGTGTTTACAGAGAACCACGGACAGATTAGAGTGAAAATTTCTTATTGAAATCAAAAAGACCTTCAGGAGTCAGTCCATAGACTTCCACACAGGAGAAATGTACAGAACAATTGTAAGGCAGTGTAGAAGAATGCCCTGCATAGCCAGAATTATTTTAATATTAAAACAACTCAAACCCACACACTTCCAAGTTAGTTTAGGCTTAGGCTACTGACACAGCAAAGCTTCTGACCTGAGAAGGAGCAAGTAGATGAACTTGTACAACCAGAAAGCCCAAACCTTTTGTCCTCCAAATCTTTTGCACTGCTGAAGAAGATTTCCAATTCAAAGCATGCTGAGTATATAACTGAGAAATGACTGGAAGCAGGAGAAGGCTGGGACACCTCTGACACTAAAGAGATGGCTGGCAAGGTGTGAGTTTTGATTTATAAGGAAAACAAACTGTCTGGACTGGCAAACATTCTTTGTTCAAACTGAAGTGGGATTTGAATGCACATAGTGAGATAAGGGACAGCCTGTTACAGTCACTTCCTCTCCATGGGAGAACTGTCCCACTCATGAACCAGGATAAGCTCAGGATCTCTCATGTGCACCAAAACTGCAGTATCAGACTGCAGATGACTGGCTTGACTTTTCATTTGTCAAGAGTAAATTACTGTACCTAAATTACATTAATGAAACAAGCATTCATTAGGAAAGCAAAGTTGATCTGATTGCACACTGTTTGGAAACAGACTAATGACACTTTATTCCTTTCTAAACAATTAAAGTACACTTTAATGACATTTGGTATAAAAGCTTCTCATGCTGATGAATCTCTGTGTTTCTGAAGTTAGACCTCCAGGTTCTTCAGCCTTCCACTTTCCTACCTGTCAGTATATGCAGGTGACTGAAATAACACATACACAAAGCTGAAACAGCAGCCTGTATTATTTCAGATAAAGTGCAAACTACATGATACACACTAGAGGAGGCCAGCTGCACACTGGACTGTTGTACAAATTTCAAATATTAACACAAAATTAGCAGTAACAGGACAGTTTCCATCTCCTTTAAAATAATGACAGCTATTTTTTTTAAACGAAGCAGGTTTTCTATAAGAAGAACTATTTCCACATCCAAAGCTAATCAAATGGCATTTGCACTGTTTTGTTTTCCCATAGGTGTAGAAAAGAACAACATGAGTGATTCATGAAATGAAAACGTTTCTGAAAGCAGAGAGATGTATGATTGGGAATAAAAATGTATGAGCTCATTGCCTGTGAGTTGGAGATGAAAGGATATGTGTATTTTAACCTCCTGCACAAGGGATTTATTATTTTTCTTCTTCAGTTGGAACTGATTCTTAGTAAATCTTTGAATGAAAAGAGCATTTCAGAATGATGTCTGTTGATCCCTGCAAGTAGACAGAACACTTAACACTGCCACACTCTTGGACGGGAGAATATTCGGGCTACTTCGCTTTCTGTGTTAACTGAATTTGAATAAAAACCAAGAGACCAGACATACAGGTGGGGAACAGAACATTGTTCCATCTCAGGTCTGCCACAAGAAAACAACAGCAATATAATCATAAAGCAAAAACACTACTTCCAAATTAAAAACAGTCTTTAATTTGGATCTGATCATCTGCCTCAGAAACAGGAAACAGACTCTTACTATGAATTCTACTCTTACGGTCTATCTGGTCAGCGAACACCTCTCCGTAGATCATCCAGTAGGGCATGTAGAAGATGTTGCGAGCCAGTCTCCAGGAGGGCTCCTCATCTGGGTGCAGGATGGCCTGGCGGGCTACTCCAAAGCTCATCAGAACCACAAGCATGATGACCACGAAGTACAGCATGTCAATCATCTGCACGGAGAGACCACAGAGAGGCTCTCAGCACCACCAGGGAGCACAGTGGCACCAGCAGGTCTGTCTGCCAGCATGCACTACAGCAGACATGAAAACAGCCAGAGAGAATCTTTTTGACATCATTCTTGAAGTACTATTCATGAATTAAGCATACACACAAATGCAGAGAAAGCAGTTACTTAAAGGAATACCAGAGTATATTTAAAAATACTTAAAATGCTAAAATCTTTGCTGTCCCTGTTCTCCTTTGCATCAAATGTGCTATGCTGTGCTTTCAGCACAGACCTCCTCTGTGGCTGCAAAGAAATGATATAATCATTGCTATACCATCTCCTGTGCACAGCCGATGGTGTTCTGGATGATCCTGCTCTATCTGCAATCTGTTATTGCATGAGTATAACATCTTGTGTGTGTGTGAAATTCATATGGCATCTTTTCATAGGCTTTATTCAGAGTCCTACTCGATGGAAAACCTCTTCTTAAACCAGAATGGAATTTAGTTTCCCATGGAGTTCCTAAAGACAAAATTTATAGCAATTTAGGCACTAACCATCTTTCCAATCATCATGACGTAAGGTCCCAGATATTTGTTCACACCAAAGATATCTAGTACTCTAATGTACCAGAAAATGATATCTACGCAGTAAATCACTCTTCCATAACCCATGTAAGGCTGGTTCTGCAGGCGAAGAATTGCTCCTATGATAAATACTGAAATAGCCACCAGGTCAGTAATATTCCAGTATTCCTGGAGCCAAACTTTGATTTTTTGGCTCAGCTTGCCAGGCTCTGACATCAGAATCTGAAACAAACAAACGAACAAACATACAACAAAGAAATAATTAGAAAAAACTCCAAGTTGCATTTTTGAAGTCATGGTTATGAAAAAAGACCAATCTTGTAATATTCAATAGGTATCTGAGGCCCTCTCCACTGTCAGCTAAATTTGTTTCTAGCAAGAATATTTTTAGTTATTAGTATATTTTAGAATATGAGACTCTTCTCTCTCTCATATGGCTCCTCAACCCTGTGCACAAATCCATGTCATTATAATCTCTATAATCTCTTAGAACAAGTGAGCTTCATTCTAAGGATTATGAGATGTTGGTATGGTCAGGCTTTACCTCTCTGACTTTCTCCAAAGCCAATGTCACAATGTAGGAGATGACAATCCATTCCTGGACTGATGGCCACCGTTCCATCCGCACCAAGATGATGTAATTAAATAACATCAAGTAACCAAGGTATGATATCTGCCAAAAAAGAAAAAATCCTTTATGGACTCTAAGTGATGGATCCTAGGATCCTTCCAAGTTAGGCAGTGTTCAATTACTCGAGATGACTTACACACACACACACAAAACCCCAACCTCCACTAATTTCCATTACAAAGTCCTGGATTATTATTGTAAACCAATAGATCTAACACTCAGTTTTCTATAACCACTGGTGTAAATGTCAGACTGGTGGTGCTGGTGTCTCCAAGCCACACAGCAGCCTTTGGTGGCCAGCCAAACAAAAAAATTCTGAGACTTCGGATATCCAGAATTAAGAAATCAAAAAGGATTCAATGACTTTGAAGGGAAAAAAAACTGGAAGCAAAACAGTAACAAACCAAAAGATATTTCAGGGAGAAAATGGAGTTTTCTGAAGAATGGAATATTCAGTGTGAAATGTTTACCCACCATCTCAAGGCAGATGTAAGGCAGCACTGGGAGTAAAGCTATGAGCAGCACCTGCCTGGAGGGATAGGGAAAATAAAGGGCCATACATGCCACTTGCTTTCTCCACTCTGTAATGATGTGGTTGAGCCAATCTGTCAAGAGTAAATTACTGTACTGAAGCCAGAGGCATACAACTTCATTTATCAGTCCCTCTTCCTACACTTGTTACTTAAACCCATCTATGTGGACAGTAGGTTTGCAGGTGTTTTGGTTACTTTAAGTAGCTCCCAGTCTCAGAAAGAAGTTTCTTGCTGAAGCCTAACTCAGTAAGAGCAGGGAAGGCTGCATCTGTTTCAGAGAAGAAACACCAGACAGAAGGCAGCCAAATCCTCTTAGCTGAGGGGCCTAATAATGCATGAAAGCAAAGCCCCCTTAGCTCAGTTCCCTAATAATTTTGCTTTTTAGGACATTTATATGAACCTGTGTGTTGAGGCAAAGTGTGAAATATTCAGCTGCTGAAGACCCTTACTTGCACAAGAAGAAATATTTCCTTCTCTGCAGGAAGCAGGCCTGCTGCAATGCCCTCCACACTGGCACAGCCACGGGCCTCCAGCAGCTAAAGGAATCACAGATGCTGTGGAACATATGATCTAGACAGCTGAATTATCTCATTTGTTGAAAGAAGCAAAAACAGGAATTCTAAAGCACTCTAAACCAGGCCCTTTGTGCCTGGGGCTTTTTAAGCCTACTAAAACGTAATTTCTTTGCACTGTAAAACCATGTTGAATACTTTCTTCAAAATTAAATTTCACTTTTAAATTATTAACTCAGGCAGCAAAAAGGGATCAATATAGTGTTTTGTGATTAACATGTGCTAAAACTAAAAACCTACATATTATTATGACCTATCAGGAATCCTCATTTTGAACACAGAAGAAACCAGTATCCCTTTTACAGGGCACACACAAAATTTATGAGCAGTAGCATGAATACATGTTCTGTTTTATTGTAACAGTTTAACACCAGATAATTCTTGATGCAATAAATAGAAAATTGGATGCATGTCAAAAATAAGTATTTGACTTTAGATTGGTTTTAATTGTTTTAATAAAAGTACCTATTAAGTCTTAGCAGACTGGGATCTGTGCTTCCATCTAGGCTGCACCCATATGAGCAACAGAGCAAATGGCAAGCACTGATACTATGGGGTTACTTCTTGGGTCCTGAAGGACATTTCAATGCAGAACAGGAGCCAGGACCTTTAGAAAGCAAGAGGATCCAGCCTAATTTGGATTGAGTGAGGATTGTGGAGCTTGCACTTAGTTTGGGGTATTCCACACAGAGCCTCCTTCACAGCACGTAGGAGCTTTAGAGACTGACAATGTAAGCTTCAGTTACTCATTCTCTTTCACTGCCTGTGCATTTTTCTCTAAATAAAGGGACTGCTTTACTCATCAGATTCCACATAAGTCAGTAAAATATTTATTTATTACGTGGTTATTACTTTTACACTGGAATCCTTTCAGTTTCACAGGTGTGAGAAAAACTATCACTATCAGTGTAATCATCGTGACTTACTGTGTAGAACCAAAATTTTACGATAGGTGCATTATAGAATTCGTAGATCTTTGTTCCAATTGGAAGGCTCTGTTGTTTTTTCTTTCCATTCTCTTCATCCCCTTTTCGGGAGCCTGTATCTGCATTTGCATCCTGGAAGACCAAAGTTGTCAGATTTCATCAATATACAGCAGTAAAAATAGTAACTTTTCCTCAACCACAGCCTCAGCCAACTGTTCACTATGCAGGGATTCCCCTGAGCAACAGACCTCTTTAAAAGCGTATATAAATAGAATTCTATAAATCCATGGAACTACACAGACACTTCATTGGCTCTGAGAATCCAGTCTATGCACTCCACAATTCTTCACTGATTTTATCCCACAGAGGCAGTTGAGATTTTAACCTGAGTGAGCTACATAATCAGAAAAGTGAGAAAAATGAGCACTCTTGAGATATTAGAACTTTCTAATAATCTCCATTACTGACCGCATTTTCCTCCTCCTTTTCCTTGCCTTCCTCATTTTCTTTTGATGTCTGGTAGGAATAGTCATCGTAACTCCGATACTCTAGGAAAAGGATGGTGGGAGGGAAGAGAATTCCCATTATAACCTGTAAACAAGAAAGAATGCAACTCAATATTTGCTTACATTATGGATTTCATAACAAGGTAGGTCCCAACCCAAAATTTTCCTTTGTATAGTATTCAAGATATTCTGCCATCCTCAAGCCTAAAAAAAATGAGTAAGTACTTAAGAGGCATTGGCAATAAGGCATTGCATGAAATATGGCACCCTGGAAAGCCTCCCATCTCCACAGATATTCTGCAATTAAGAAATTGTGCTCCAAAATTAGTGTGCAGAGAAACGTCATGGAATGGACACTGTGGTAATTAGAAGAGGCCTTCAGGTTTATTACTGGAGTTTATTGTCACTTCAGTCACCTACTATAATTAGTTTTTATAGTTAAAAAGAACTATGAAAAGTAAAAGAATCTTTGCAGATGACACTGGGAGAATTCTGTTACTATATGAGATTGCTTAGAAACAGAAACACAAATCAAAGTACAGAAAAGGCGCAGAGAAAAGAAGGCAGGTAATGAAACTAGAACAAACATCAGGAGGTTGATTAATTCGTTGGAGAAAAGAAAGGAAAATAATAAACAGATTTAGGAAGTACCATGATGCAGTCTGAAAGGCAAGACACTTGCCTGAAGATTTTAAACAGGTTTAAGAGGGAGATATGGGAAAGTGGAAATAAACTGAGAATGGCAGAGACAGTACAATGTGTATGTCAGCAAACTTGGGAATCTGACCTGGGAAGACAGATACAGCACTTTGTCTGTAAGGGGGATTGAAGGAAATAAGGAGATGAGCAGGACGGGCCTCCATAAGGGTGACAGCAACTGCGTAACTCAACAAAGAAAGGATTATATTCACATAAAAACACACACAAGCAAACACTGCTCTGCTTCCTTAGCATTGACTCACTTGGGTTTCTCTTCTGTGACAGGCCCCTCACATTACTTGGTTTTTTGTAAATCAAACAATTAGGAAATATTGAAATCAGTAAGGGAGACTGCATCATCAAATCACAGCAGCAGGGAATGACAATCACATGGTTTCACACACAATTGCACAGATTTCACTCTTTTCAACACTGAGTCTCGACCGTGTCTTCTGGTATGGTATTAAGCAATATAAGAAGCATGTGTCCACATCTGGTTCATTTTATCCCTATTCTCATTGCATGGACCCCTAATGATATTTCTGCTTGTATCCAACTAATTTTTAATAGAAGGAGTATGTTCTCAATTAAAAAATATCATGCTTTATTGAAAGCCACAACTTCTCTCTCAGATTCCAGTCATGTTAAATCTTTCATGGAGTTATATTTTCCTTTATCGTGGTTTCTTAGATATCCTAAGTTTGGAAACAAAAGAAATTAGCTTTAAAACAGGTATGTTCTTAAAACACCTCTAAGTAAGCCATTTTTTCTATGCAAATACTATATGTAACAAAGTGCTCCATACAACAAACTCTCTTTGGCAATGATGCAGAACAGAATACCTTAAGGCCGGGGTTTTTCCGCATGCGCAGTCGCCCCATCCACATGTCTGTTAGCAGCATCTGGCTGCACGTGTGGGCAATGAAGTCCCTGTGTTTAGCTGCCACAGCCAACTTCAGGCAGGTAGAATTACTCCAGTTTTTCAGTTCATAGGTCAGCAGTTTCATGGCAACCTGCTCATCGTGTTTATAGGACTGATCCAAGAGTTCAACAGCCAGCTGGCCAAAATCTCTGGAAGATACAAGATAAGATCAGTGAAGTTTGACTTAGAAATCAGTTTGCTCTGGGGTTTTAGCTCTGTTCACTGGGCATCATGTTTATCCACACCCATGTATAGTGACAAGACCGACTGATCTCAAGTTTGATTTGGGACAGTCTACAAAAGTTCCAAACAGTTAGTGAACAGAGGGAATTCACTTAGACCAGTAACATCTTAAAGGCAGTTTAGATATATCATTAGATACTCCTTAATTTATGAGTTAAATTACTAAATTCTGAAAATAACTTTGTGAAATAAAACTAGCTAGTTTTACAGAGAGAAGCTGAAGAAAGAATGCATTCTGTCAGAAAAAATGCAACTCTTCTCCTCGCTAGCATTGCCTTGAGATCCCAAGACCACATTTTGCCTTGTCTGTAGTTGATAAATTGGCTCCAAATGGCATTCTGTGAAATTACGTTCTAGAAATGAATTGTACTTAACTAAAAGTAAGGCTTCTCAGCAAGCTTGTATCAACTAGACATAAAATCTGCTCTGAGTCTACTAACTTTGAGTTGTTGTCCAGATCCTGAGAGATGTCATCCACCAGCTCACTCTCAGAAGACTCATGGGCCATAGACTTGTAGAGTTTGCAAGCCACGAGTGCCTTGGCCATGGATTCCTCCCCTCGCTGCCAAAGGAAGACGGCCATCTTCTGCCGCTTCATGAGCACAGCCCACACCATCAGCTCGTGAAAGGGGTACTGAAAGCGGCTCACTTCTGGGTCATCCACATCAATATCAATCTCCTCCTCCTTTTTTTTCTTTTTCTTCTTCCCTTTGGTGGGAGGCTCATCATCCTGAGAAGAAAAGAAGAAAAAGGATTCCCATCAGTTTCTAATAGCTCACCTGACAACAGCACCATGCACGGAACAAGTGCTGAGAGGACACATTAATATTCAAAGTTCTAATTTGGTTTTGCTGTTTGCTACAATGAATGCAATAGGACAGAGCATGCACTGGGCAAGCACACAGAGACTCATATTTTATTCAGGGTGCTGTTCCTTGTACACATAATTACAAGTCACCCATCCTGGAAAAGTGCAGTAGAACCCCTTGGTACTGAAGGCATCCCTTCACTTTGCATTGTACACAGATCTCTACTGCACGTGGAATTGCACAGGCTGGTCTGCAACAAATTAATATTTAATTAATTCTTCTGCAGTGCCAGTGGGGCTCTAACAAAGCTGAATTCCCTACAGAGAGGCTCCACTGTAATTTCTCATTACGTATGTCTGTGTCTATCCCTGCAGAGCAGAGCTGCACATCCTACAGGTACTTTTCAGACTGACGTGCAGGTCATGGCAACATGCAAAAGGCAAAGACAGGCACACAGCACCCTTAAGAACAGCAAGATACTAAAGGGAGTCTTCACCTTTGAATAAGCAATCTCCTCTTATGTATGCAGGGCACACGGAAGGTATTAAGTATCCCATTTCCTAAAGGGATAGGGAGGATAGGCCACTACTACAGGAACCAACATGGAAGTAACTGAAGGGAAGTAGTGACAATGAAGCAGGATCCTGAAGGGAGAAAAGCCATGATTGGGAAAATCAGGTTTTAAAAAATGTAGGAAGAACATTGCATATATAAGTGCAGACAGAACTCATGATCATTGTAGATCTTGATTCGAATCTCAGAAGTGGATTGCAAGTAAAGAAATTGCTATTCGACAAAATCAGTTCTGGTTCAAGCAAGCTCAGCATAATGCACTATTTTTCAACAAAATGTGAACTTAAATGCAAATTCAGAGTTCAGCCTCCCACCCCAAGTTTCCAAGATGACTCTTCAGCTCAGCAATTGAGCAATTTTAAGAACTGCAAGTGGTGACCTCTGTCTTCTATGAAAAATTCAGGGGTCATTAACTGCACTAGGTATTGACCATCTCTGAAGCACATAAAATCTCAAATGGAGGCCCAAAAATTAGGTCCTCTACACACTAGGAAAATCAAATAAAAACAAACCCCTGTGTAAGATAGAAAGCGCTGAGGAGTCTAAACTTCCTGTTTTAGAGCTGCTAACACTGGAAATGAAAAAAACCCAACCCAACCACATGGAGTCAACAGCAATTTACTGACCACTTCAGCAAAAGAAATATACATGTTCTTTTAACTTTTTCTTTCTCTTGGAAGAAGGGCTCTACCTGCTGTCAAGTGGAAAGAACACTTCAGTCTGTGCCACATAAAACATTTCTCACTGAAAGAAACAGGAAAATCAAAATGTGCTTTTGGAGAAGCACTGTGATCAATGCGGATCAAAAAGGGTCGCACCTTGGAGGGGCTGAGCTTTTGGCCTTGAGCCAGCAGAAAATAGGAAGCTGATCAGAGAGATTAAACATAACCTCTTTCTGAGGTTCTCTACAGATTTTCTCTGTTGAGAAAAAGGCTGCTTATCTGCCTGGGGAAATAGGGGCATTTGTGTGTGGGTATGGTTCACATCAACTGTAACACAAGCAGCATGAACACCTACTGTGGTTGAGCACTATCACAGCAGCAATAAAATCCCACTTCCTAGAGAAATGCACCTGCCCTTGGTGTCAGTGCTTTCCTGCTCTATAGTGATTTTTTTTTTTCAGTAACAAAAGCAACTACCTCCAAAACAGAGTGAGTTTTTAGGCATCATTCCAGATTTGTTTCTGCTCAATTACAAATTTCTGCAGACACACAAGCAATTGATGTAGGGGCTGGACCCAAAATTCTGGATGAGCCTCACTGTTTACAAAGCATGCTGCCATCCCAGTAACAAGGATGTTTTATAGTGGAGGACAGCATCTGACCACCTTGGTTTTCACTCCAGTTAAATGTTTTCTCTACGCTAAACATCATTAAGCACAGAAATTGTTATTTCATGGTTAAAGGAGATTTTGCCATAAGTAGGACTGCTGGATTACGTTCTCTTTTCAATGTCATCAATGTATACACATGAATAATTAAATCTATTACATGTTCCAACATGAAGCATGTTCTTACATAACAGTGCTAAAAATTGCCTGAAGACTATTAAGCAGAGTTTTGGGCAGTTCTAAAGACGCTATCCTTAAAGAACCAGTCAGAAGTATTTCATACAATGTTTGAAAAATGAAATATACCATCTAGTTGAAATTTTCTGTAAATCCCAGTAATAATGAAAAAGCTAAGACCAAGAACAGAACTGTACCAAGAAATGTTTTGATAAAACCAGTATTTTAAATAAATCCAACTTACCTCCATCCCCAGTAGTTTAAGAGCTTTTGGCTGAATATTAAAAAATAGAAAAGAACATCAGTTAGATGGGAGGAAAATTTGAAAGACCAAACAATACCAAGCAAACCCATTTTCATTTACAAATGTACAGCATTTATTATGAAACTTACTTTTATAAATAATTGTACCAATAATGCTGCAATTAGCTACTCTTCATTTTAACTGTATTTGCAGGAATGCAATGGGTTAGGAAATATCTATTCTGCACTCAAAGGAAGGATTTTAATTCAGACTGAAAAGTTAAATGAAACATTTGATAAATAGTGCTTTGAGAATTAAAATCACCACACGGTCACAAAAGCTCAAAAAACCCCCAGTGTTTCTAAGCACGCCACAGTTAGAAATACTTGGATTGTAAACTACTGGAATAGGAGGAAATTCACCTCCAGATCAGTGTATTCACCACCTCCTGTGTCCTCACATCCTTTAACACAGATGTCTTACAACTTTCTTATATAACTTCACTCTTGGGAGTTTCAACTTCTACCTTGCAGCATTTCTTTAGAATTTAATACGTAGCGTTTCACAAAAACAAAGGAACAGACTATTATTATTTACCATATAATATTTTTTTTACTTATTTTTTACCATCAGCACAACGGCCACATCGAGAATGGACTCATTCTTACCCTCTTTGGTCCAAATAAATTATTATAAAGAGTCCGAAAACTTTTCCGAGTATAGTTGCAGCGATAGGCTCCACCCATGAGATATTCCAGGACAAGACCAATATCTATTAGGCTGATATGATAATCTGGTGGAAGATTTCCCTACAAAAAAAAACCCCACAATTTAATAAGGATTTAGGATAAGAAAACATGACATAGATTAAATTGCCTGGCTAGACATACGTCATGATTAAATTGGCACATGGGTATTATTTACAGCCACTGGGCTCAGTCTGTGAACATTTATATGAAATTAATGGTAACTGATTCACATAATGTAAATTTTTGGGGTCATAGCTTTTTGGTTTTGTTGTTAGCAGAATTCATAGCTGTGAATAAATTTTCATTTGATTTACTCATATATCACTGTCCGTACAAGTTTACTTTGTTTACAAGGGTTGTATTGATGAAATTAAGAAACTTTGTACTGATTATCATTAATCCAGTATAAAAGCACGACAATTTCATGGTGAATATCCTGACATTCATACTTTACATACTTTTTTTATGGAAACTTATGTTTCATCATATTACCTACAGCCAAGACTACAGTGCAGACCATGATTAATGTGCAGCCCAGAATCAAAGCAAAAGGCAAATTCTAATTTTGGCGGTTACAGCTAAAACTGGATAATTCTATTGACTCCACTGGAAAAACAACGGTGCTTCATGGTACAAGCTACATCCTACAGCAAACTGATTCTACAGCATCACTGAGCAGCTGCTATGATGAAACAACTACATCCTAAGGAAGCACATCACCTCCAAGTTAACCCAACTGAATCCCCGGGATTGCCGCTGAGGGAGGGAGCATGAAAATGCAATGAAAAAGAGGAGACACAGACAGACAGCAGAACGCAGAGGAACATTAGTAACACTCAAAGTGACAACACTGAATGAGAAAAGTGTTAAACTATGAAGCAGATGAATATGAATTATACATTAACACAGTACTGCATAATTCCCATATCTGAACCTCTCTGGAATAATTGGGGGTCTTCCTTGCAGAAACAAATACAGGCGATTTCATGCAGCTGAATTTTACTGAATAAAAACTTCGAAACATCAAAGAGAGAAAATATGACAAATCTCATGTATAATGAACAAATTTTCATGTAATGGAAACAAATGAGTAACAAATGTAGGACAGAGGAGATTTTCTCCCAGGTAAAAGTTGGACTGGTGGGAGAAAAGTAACTAGAAAACACACAAGGAAATAAACAAAAGGGAACAAATTCTGCCTTCATGGGTGAGGCTTCCAGTTAACCTAGCAGGCCTTTCCTTCCACTCCTCCCCTGTAATGCTGCACTGGGAGCTTCTTGTAGAGAAGAAACAGCAACCTAAATCTCAAATGCCATATTACACTATAGGAGCTTAATTTAGTTAGCTCCTTAGTTCTTAAATTACTAGCACTGCCATACCCGATTTAGACTGACATAATTGTTTGCCATAGGAAGACATTTAACTTTGCTTTTCTTAACAGCTGCCATCTAATTTCAAATATCTGCTCCCCTCATGCTATGCTTGTTTTTACTGTTGATTCACATGGCTAATGCAATCACAGAAATGTAACACTGCTTACCTTTTTCACATCTCTGACTAGCAAATGCAGCGTATTTGGCGGACCCAGTCTCTGAAACAAAAATAATTCATGATCCATTAGAGCTTCAATCCTTCAGATTTTTTGCAAACACAAACATAATTAGTGATCTAGCACCTTAAGCAGAACTTTAGACAACAACCATGTGCCATCACACCCAGAGGGTGAAAAGAAGGAACTGGGCTACAGTGAGAAACACCCTTCTATCAAGGGCTATGTAATATCCCTTTTTTAATAAAGCTTTCAGTGGTGATTCAAGGCACATGCAGTGCAGTGGCAAAGATACCACAGGGCATTTTAGTATTTCTGCTCACTCACAGTATTATAAAGTTCCTCCAGGCGAGGAATAGTCAGGAAGTGCTGCATATTCACTCCATTCTCAATAAGCAGTTTCACAAAGTCCACTCGATCCAGGACCAGTGCATCCAGCATAGCCTGCTCCAGGGAATTCACCTGAAGAGCAGAAAGGAGAATGTCAGACCACGTAAGTACAAACGAGTTGGCTGGGTAACAACCACAACCATTTTCACTACTTAGGATATGGACTGAGTTCCCAAATATGTTGATTAATCTGTAAGTAAAAAGGAATTTAGAAAGTAACATTTTACCCAGATGCAAGTGAATAGAGTTAGCAGAGTTCTCCAAACCTTCAGCAGTACAACTGCAGCTTTCAGTCTTTCAACATGCAGCTTTCAATCATTTTGTTCAGTATTTTTAACTAAACCAGGGAAACCATGCTTGACACATTATGTCAAAAAGGGATTTACTTGCTCATGGTGATAGGAACAAGTTAAACTAACACATACACAGAAGGATGATGTTCACTGGTGTTATTTCCTTCTGACAAGTGCAGGGAAGAAGATGCTGCAGCTCAGTACTGACTTGTACTGTTAAGGTATGGCTGCATGTGGTGCACATGGGATGAGAGGGATTCTTGGCTTAAACACTGAACAGCATTCCTGCAGAATCTACTGCTGATCTTGTGAAAACGTGCAAACGAGCATTCTACATAACGAAAGCGTGTATTTTCCCTCTCTCTTTGTACCTCAGAATGAAAAAAAAATCTTCAACAGTTTTAGTACAAATACTTTCATCTCACCCAGTTCAGGAGTTCAAGTTTTCTTGGGTCTATTTCTTCTTCCGGTTCTTCTTTTGCTTTTCCTCCCTTTTTCTTCCCTTTTCCTTTCCCTCTGCCTGCTTTAGTCTGAGGTGCTGGAGATTTCTTTTCCTTCTCAGGAGCTGTACCATCAGCTGTAAGGCTTCCTAAAGGCTGTATTTATAATGCATTAAAGTATTTGAAATTTAGTTGATCATACAGTAGCTATTTAATTGAGTACACTCCTACCAAGCTCACCCCCCAGTCACCACTTCTCACACTGAGACAACTAAAAATGGTAATTTCTCTAAGTTTAATGGCCTTTCTGCATAGTCACAGCTTGATCCTTTTTTTAAAGCCGTTATGTCTAACTTAGTAACACTGAAAGTCAAAGCATTAAAGGAGATTGACTGGGGAGAATTTCTCTCGAAAAATAAAATCATTGTGAGAGGATTGGGACACTTCAGTTCCTTTGCTCCCTCTGAAAGCAATAGTTGTCAAAATAAATAGCAACAAGAGCTGGACAGAAAGAGCTTAACAAGAATGCTGCATGATGCCAAACAGCATCCATGCTGCAGAGCAGAGAGAACAGAGAGCCACTCACTGGTTCATTTCTGTTCTGCAGACAGTATTTCTGTTTATACCTCTCGAGACACTTCTAGTCTTCACCTAAAGTCCTTCCCCTTTCCAACCTATCTTCCCAGGGCAGAGACACACATGCACCACACTACTTGTCTGTGATCTGGAGGCTTAACTTGCTCCAATAATGCTTAGGTTACATAAACTCCACAGACAAGAAAACTGGATTACAACTACCTCTGCTCTGCACTGACAACTACGGGACCAAGCCTTTAATAGGGCTTCTTTCCTGGGGTTTTACTAGTCCTAAAAAACTCTTCTCTTCCCAGCTACCACAAATCTATTCAGAAGCCTGGACAAAACTGCAACTGCCAAGTGGCAGCACAGGCTGGTCTGAAAGCAACCTCTATGAACCTGGAATGATAGTGAATCCCAACTGGCTGGTACTGCTTCCACAGACTGCTGCACAGTACAAGTATGGAACAGACCAAAGCAGTAACAGGCTTCAGGTCTTGGTGGAACCTCTGAATCTAACCACAATAACATGGAGATTGGGACGTTCCATCCAATTAAACATTTAATAGTAGTTATCCTTCATAATCTTTAGGATTATTAAATCCTTTCTGTATAAGCATTTTAATGAACCTTGAATATTGAAATCATCACATTTCTAGAACTGAAGAATTAAACTGCATATGCAGCAACATTTGTTTAAATTTAATTATACAGGCTTCCAAATGAAATAAATCTCTCCATTATGCACAGCATGCACATGAATGGTATTCCTTTGAGTGTCATTTTATTACATAGTTTCAAGAAAGACAACCAAGCAGAAAACCCACTGAAATTCTTCCCCTTCATTCTTACAGCCCCTTTCAGGCTGCTCTTCTGATGACACTTTAGAGTAATTCAGCATCAGATAGTTCACACAGTGAAGCAAAAAAACATCAATACAGTGAGACACGAAAGTGGCTTAAATAGAGGGTTTTAGTTACGCAGATGAATTGCAGTGTTTCACCACTGCTGCTAGTGCACAATCAAAATCCAAGGTGTAAATATTACACAACTTAAAGTACTGACAAACAAAATGACAAAGAAAACTTTGTCTTACTGGCCAGTGGTGTCCAAAGACAAAGATTTGGCTGCGTGCAATGTCTACACGATTCCAGGCCAAAGCCAGGCTGAGCTGGTCTGGAGCAGATGCATTGGTACCTAAAGAGAAACACACAGATGTTTCATATTTCACACAGGATGAAACAAGACTGGACAACCTTCTGCAATAACTAGAAAACAGCAAGCCTGGCTCTACATCATGCTACCATTAGAATAATTCTGCCACAAAGCAGTGGGTTCATCAAATCGATTTATAGCATCTTCCATTTAACCCATAACCCCAATTTCCAAGGGATTAATGAGATTATCTCCCTTTTTTTCCTAAAGCTTCCATATAGACTTTTATTCTGACGCTAAAGACAGACATTTAACTCTCCTAAAAGACCTCTCTCAGCTCCTCTGGCTGATACTGTGGATAAGAGTGTAAAAATTCCTCTCTTTATTCCTTAGCTTTGGGGACTCCAGTGATCCCATTCTGAGCAGGTATCAACTACTATACACCTGCAGACAGAAAACACTGTTTCAGCAAACATAACAAACCCCAAATAAATACGGAACCGATCCTATTGCTCTACGGTTTAAATGGTACAATCTGAGATCTGGAAAAATCCAGGTAGCCTTTTATCTTCCCACTTTTTTTTTTTTCTAACTCTATTAATGTATGCCAGAACTGCAATAAAATGAGCTGAAATATCAGCAGTATAGTTGTTGCAGCACTCCCATCCCAGGCTTTCAGGGGAGGAAAGCCACACAAAACTTTCAATCTAGATTTTACACTTCACACTAATCTGAACTTGAACCAAACACGTTCAGGTACTTGTTAGAGTCCAAGTGAAGAAATCAAAGACTTAAACACGAAGAGTGAACCTCAGAGTATGGGAATGTCTTCTTGGGATCCTTTTGTGCATCCTTTCTAAGTGCTTGGAAAACCCACCTTTGAGGAGAGCAGTTAGGATGGACATCTCAATGTCGTGCTGCCCTTCGGAGCCCATGCGGAACACGGTGATCTAAAGGGCAGCACAAAACCAAACACACAAAATCACAACACAGCAAGGAGAGAGACTAAACATGTGGACAGAAAACAGACCAGAATGGCGCACCCTTATTGTTTCCTACAACTTAAGATTTTTCAGAAAGTACAGTTCCACTAAATTTTTCTTTGAAATTTAATTTTCACAAAAGGGTTTAATTAAATTCTTTCAATGATGTTATCCTAAAATATCCCTGCATTGGTAAACATGACGATCTTGATGGAAATCTTCATCAAACCCACAAATTTTAAAAAGTGGTGACAAAACTGCCATGCAAAACTGATTGTTTTCTGATGGTTCTATTACTTTCCAGTAGTAATGGAAATGGAAAAGCTAGTTACCCAAGATAATTATCATAGCCTCCATTTTATTGATAACACTCAAATATTTTTTAGCTGCAGGATGTGTTACATATGACAAAAAGAGTCAAGTAAAGAAAAGCAATTATTTATAGTCCCATTTGCTTAGTTCAGCCCATTACAATTCAATGATTTCAAAAATAGTAATTAAAGTAAATCTCAGCCATTCAACTACATATTAGAAGATTAGTAATTCAAAAGCAGAATAACCAAATATTCTATGTTAATGAAGTTAATACTGAATGCAGACCAAAAAGCCCCAAAATTCTTCATTTTCCAAAAGCAACTATTCCCATTAACTACTGAGAATAGCATTTGTCTCAACAGTTAGAATATATTTTGCATTAGAAAAAGAACTATAGAAAAAATATTACTAATTAACAAGAACAGACAAAACTATCAACAGAAAACCATAACCATAAGTCTGCTTAGGCTGCACAGCCAGTGTCTGAATTTTGCTGAGTAAACCAGGCCTGCTCTGATGCACATTTTAAATTCAAAACAGTCTGGCTAAGGCAGCTGTGGGCTCTCTTAACCAATTTTTCTAGGAAGGCTGACTCTCTTTCAGTCAGCTTCTCAGAGTCATGTTTACGACCAACTTGAGTTCCAGTGAAGGTGTATATATGGAACTCAGCTTGGCTTTGTATTTACAAAAAATCACTGAAACAATTAGTCAAACACTCAAGGATTCATTTTGCCTGCAAAGGCACAGTAAACACAATTTCAATGCACTGCTTCCAGATGACAGATGTGAATGTCAAAGACTTTCTTTTCCTGAGCACACTTTTCTCTGCAGCTGGGATATGGCAGACAGGCAGGAACCTGAGTGAGTGGTACAGCACATAGAGCAGACCTGCAGCAAACCATGAGCAAGAAAGGGTGGGATCCTCAGCAACACAATGTTTCAGTTGCTTTTGAAAGGCCTGCAAAGTCCCTTTTCCTGGAACTAAAGGCTGTTAAAGAGTAACTACGTCAGAAAACCAAAACTGTGTTCATGTCCTCTGAATGCTGCTTGCTCCTAGGAACCTTTTCTTCAATTATCTTTCCTCTACTTTCTGCAGCTGATCCTGGGTTTAGTGCATTTATCTCAGTGTCTCAGTCTGCCTTCCTGAAGTCTATGGAAAAAGATTCCTATCATTTTACACAGGAGAAGAATCTGAAATTAGTTTTTGAGGCTCCCCAGAAGATGGAATCCCTTCTTGGCCTATGCTTATGAATGAATGTGTACATTTAAAGGAGCTATATAGAGAAAAAAAAGTTTAGACTATAACCCTGGGAAAATTGCACTTGAAAGTACTCTATGAAGTTTGGTCACAGAAATTACCTTTGTGAACTACTTTTAGGACACTTACAAGTTCTTTTTTTTTCATGCACTCCATAAGAATGACGAACAGCTGATGAGCTTGATTCCTGTTGTAGTTAAAGGTTTTCTGGATGGTAACTAGAAGCTGGTCCCTAAGGGATTCATTTATTATCCTAAATGAAAAATGAGACATAAAAGAAGACACTGACAGAACGAATACTCAGAAGGCCTGCTGTTTAAGAAACAGTAATATACAGGTATTCCTCTTATATATCATAGATATACTTCTGTTAACAAGTTCAGTCTTCAGGATTTTATCACTAGGCTTTACAGGACCCCTACCTTTGCTTCTGAATGTTCCAAGTCCCTTTGCATATAGCTAAAAACCCCAAAATACTTCACATTTCTGATATCTCACCTTGGTTATCATCTCAAACTGAGGTCTAAACTTGCTAGTGCATCTGAAACCTCCTAATACCCAACCGAGAAACAAATGAACAATCCAAAAGATGATTAAAGCAATTAGATTGAAAACATTCTAGAAAGGTCAGAAATGTTTGATCTCCCAAAGCAGTAAGAAACAGCCCTTCAATTTTCATCCATTTCCTAATAAAACACATGTATTTTCAGATTATGGCAAACATTACCAGCAGGTACATTAGAGATGCAGTAAAATTCAAAGTTCACTGTAAGAAAATGATTGGACAGACAAAAAATTCTCATTATAGATCTGCCTTACTAGATGAACACATTTATCTTAACATAATTATTGGAGAAGAAAATTGGACACTGCATCATATGCACTGGGAGGGAAAGTCATGCAGTGAGTACGTCTCAGACAGACTGATCCTGATAAGCTCTTTCAATTACCTAGGAGCTGATAGGGAGAACAAATAAGAACGAAAAAACCAAAAAAGCAAAGTTCTATCTAAACTAAGGAACCTTGTTAGACAGAAAGGAAAAGAAACTTGCTGAATCATAAATACTGTTGGTGCAATTAAATATGTGCTATGTCTAAACACCAACAAAATCCAGCATAAGAACTGCTCTCCTAATTTAGCAAATAACACCCACACTGCTTGCAACACTACTTGTCTGCTTACTATTTAATCCAAGCTAAGCTTCAACTTCAGGCAAGGAAATAGGCTCTATCTTCAGCCCAAGACAAGTATGCCATACCCTAATTAAGACAATAAACTAGGTGTTTGCCTGTAAGGCAAAAGCAAGAGACTGAAGGAAGTCCAACATCTCCAGAGCTGGTCTGATACTCTGGGACAATGAAGTTCATTCACACAACACAGCAGAATCAGGCAGTACAAATTTTGCAAATCCATGCACTAATTAACCTCAGCCTTCGCCTGAGGAAGAGTTACTCCTGGGAACTTGTCCTTGCTTCTACCATGCCCAACCCAGCACCAAGTATAGTGCAGCAAACCCTGATGGAGCTTGCACAACAGTGTGCTGACTGAGAGCAAGCTCATTTCAAAGGGCCATCCCATGCATCCGGAGTGGTAACAATTTCTACTCATTAACTCCAGGGCTAAGATCAAACGGGCAACAAAAGCTGACTGACAGCAGAATGCCTCTGTTAGCAGCATTTTGTCCTTGAGGGGTTTTTTTAATGAAGCTCTATGAAAGCAAGGCATATAGTCCTACACAGCTTTGGTGAAGATGTTGAAACCTTACCCTCCTTCTTCTGAATACTTGTGTGCAAATGACAGAATGTCGGATGCTCGCCCACTGCCATCACAGATCACAACTGGGAGAGGGGGGTCTTCCCGCAGACACTCCAAGACAATGGAGATCACATTGGGACCTCCTTCCACTATGAGCCCAACCACAGGAACACCTTGCCCCAGTCCTGCAAAAAACAGAAGGACAGAAACAAGAAGAAAAAGAAGTGTCACTGAAACACAGCTTAAGAAATTGAGATAAGTGGATGTGATTTCTGTGTAAGAGCATCACTTCAAATCAGAGCCCTTAGGAAAAGTGATGGCCATTTCATGGCCCATATGAGGGAAAATCTCCATATGCTGTTTCATGGCCCCAGAAGGAAAAGAGTCAGATATCTCTCTGCCCTTGCTTTTGCATCAGCTCCATACTGACAGCTTATCCACTCAATGTTGGTGGATGTTTGTAATCTCTCTCGACACACACCAGGTACAGATAAAGCAGCTAACAAGACTGTCCTATTGCTTCATCAGCTTCACTGTTACTCAGATGGCTCCCAGCCATTGCCTTTGGTGCTTTAACTCTTCATGGGTTACCTATGGGAAGTCTTCAGTAAGATGACACACCTATGCTTATTCCTAAGATAAAAAGATGCAATTAGTGTTTTTATCATGAGGCTGAAATGGCTGGCCGATGGAAGAGACGACAGCTGAGCATCCCTTTGCTGTCCCTGCCTCACTGTGATCTCCAGGCATAGGATGACAAAGGGAAGCCCACAGGTCACATGGTCTCAGTAGCCTTGGTCACAAGAAACTTGGGGAAATGAAGGACAAAACATTACCTGAATGCTGACTAATTCCACTATCATAAGCATTTGAATTCAGTTCTTAACCTGTGAAACGACCAGCGCTTTAAAAAGATGCACTTTTTTTGTTTGGCTGAGAACACGTTCATATTTTCAACCTTGATTCCTCTCTGAAGAACAGGAACACCATGCACAGTAACAGTAGAAGCTTCCTGACATCCTCCTGTCAGTACACCCCAGCTCTGTTAAGGAGGAGTCACAGAGCATGGGCCGGCCTGTGTGTCCATGAAAGCTTTAGTGATTCCTCCTGAGATTGCCAGCAGAGGTGCCTGTGCTTGGAGTGATTAAAAAGAAACAAAACAACTCCCTGGATGTTGTTACTAGCAGGTGTACTGCAGCCCTTCACACAACAAGTTGCTGTATGTATTCCCAACTTCGCCCTTCTCGTGACAAGAATCATCAAACGCTGCCTAAATTGGAGTGGATATCCCCAAGCCCCAGAGGTATTACAAGGAATGACAGAACATCTTGTCTCTGGGCCCTGAATTCCTGATCTTCCAAGCCAATGCTCCCTTTTACGACCTCACAGCTCTGCCAGCACTTCTGCAGAAGACAAAGATGACAAAAGCAGGCTCAGGTGAGCTGTTTCCATCTGTGGGCAGCAGTACCTGGCACCGCCTCTGTGCTCAAAGGCAAGAGGCAGCATTTCCCTGAGCTATTTCTTAGGCTCTCCGTAGGCAGAGGGAAGTATTAGAGACTTCCCAGAATATTGGGCTAACCCATGGCTGATCTCTAATTGTGCCTTTTAGCTTTACCTGGCACTCTACTTGATTTTTCTGCTCTACCCATAAGAGTACTTAGACCCTATTAGAAACTTCTGTGGAGTTCAATGCAATTGCCATTCTGGATGTTTGTTTTCTCTTATTTTCACAGGCCTACACAGTTTACAGAGGCACCTGTAAGAGGTAAGAAAAGCAACTGGTAGAGCTGATGTTGATTCTCCAGTAGCTCTTAACTGAAGTGTGAATTCAAAGACTATTAACATTTTTTTAGACCCTTTTTAATGAGGGTTGTGAGGTTATTTTTAATTTTTTTTTTTATTTCACCTTTTAAAAATAATTTTTTTGCACGTTAATGAAAATACATCTTTTAAAAGAATTTTTTTCTAAATAATGATGAGAAAAGTTCTAGAAAATTATTTTAGTGAGGCCATAATAACTGGAAGAAGTTCTAAAACTGCACAAAACTCTAAATATGAAAGCGTTAAGATGAAATTGTCTTGATTGTCATTAAGAATCAAAATGCCTGCTAAGTTTATCAGGAAGATCACAGAATTTTGAGTGTGATATTTCAAATGAAACAAATCCATATATACAAGAGAAAATAAAATGCTCATATGAACATTCGGAATCAGAAATCACTGGGCTGCACAGGATTCCTGTAAACAGGAACTGTAAAAAATCCCCCCATTCTGTGTGGTTACTGATGCTTATGAATTCTAGCCTAGAAGTGCACAAATTCTTTGCGTTTCCCTTAGACTCTCACTGCTTTGAAGCTTCTCCTCACTATTATTTGTCAATTTTTCTCCATCCCTTTATGCAATCGTTACTCTGTGGTTTTTCTGCCCAGTTCGATGTGGCCTCTTTCACCACTTATCAGACAGCACACGTTTTAGTTCAGTCCCAATCACACTTCCACTGGAAAGAGCTGGGAGAAGCCTTTAATTTCCATACTTTTAAGTATTTCAAGCCCTCCTTCCCTCCCTTCCTTGAAGATGTTATGTTTACAGTTTGCTCCACTCGTACTTACGTGTGTTAATTTTCTGGAGGGAAATGTGTTTTTCCAACTGACGCCGTAACTTTACTTCAGCTCCATATTTACCTAATGTGCCGTTGTCTGCCAGAATGAAGTGGGTGTGGGAACTGTTGAGCACAGAGAGCTTACTCAGAGGGTTTGACATTGTTTGGTAAACTCGTGTTACCTGTGTGTCAAGAGGAGAGATGCACCTGGATCAGAACTAAGAATCAAATGGGAAAATGCCCCACACCACCCAACAGAGGCACACTCAGAGTCTTCTGAGGAAACAAACCAAGCAAACCTTTATAACCAAAACCAGAGGAGAATTAGAAACAGAGCTTGCTTTTACATTCCAAATCTGAACTCCTGACAGCACTGTTTTCTTTGGAGGATGACAGTCACATTGTGCACTCCCCTGCCTGTTCCCCTAAGCTCATTATCGTGCTCTCCTTGTTCACACACTGTGTTGTTACATAATCCTCTTAGTGCATTAGAAAATACATTCTCATTTGGAGTTCCTGGTAATTCATATGCCACTCCAGAGTACCCATCTATAATAAATGCCAGCCTTGCACACACAAAGGCCCTTATGTGATTTATAGAAGTCTCAATGTGCCACACTGAAGCTAGGACATAAAACTGTCACCACAGAGAGGTCTTTACTAATGAAAGCAATGGAAACCTCACTAGTTCCGTATTTACTTTGAGGTCATATATGACAACCTGAGGAATACACTTAAACAACAGCTTTTTTTCAAGAAATTGTTCAATTTCACCTTCTAGGCATGCTTTAGAGATGGAAAAAAATAATACTTCAGAAATATTAACAATGTATTTTGTTACACAGCTGTTTCCTCAAACACTTACATCTTTTCCTATTAGATCTTCCTTGTTTTCTACAATGCCCCACGGTGCAATTCCTATGGCACATATTCGTCCTCTGGATTTGGAAGAATGATCTTTCAAGGCATCTCCCACATGACGAATGACACCTATAGGTACAATTAATTTAATTCATTTTCGGCATTTGAGATCGATCACTAAACAGCAGAATTTTCTTCTTGCCTCTCACAGAGCTACTGGGCTGCTTTCACTGCTAAACTGCTATCTCTACTTTATAGTAGGACATGCAATAAAGACAAAACCATGGTTTTATTTTGTACTGGTTGTGTGTAAATCCTATTACCTTCTCACATCATTGTGCTGAATTCAGTGAAGTCTGTGAAAGACTTACCCAGTACTAACTTGCCACAGTGTAATCTGTACCCCTGTCCATCTCGACGTATGTTACTCACGGGACACAAACCACAACATCAGGAAATACACTTTCAGTAATAGAAAGATCTTTGTACAAAAAAAACCCCAAAGAACCTAAAGCTTGGAAAATTTGGAGATGGAAACTTCTTAACTACAAGGATAACCAAGCACTAAAAAAAGTGGTTTGGAGCTAGTGGTAGATTCCTCACTACTGAAACCAAGGCTGAAATTTGTTTTCAGGGGAAACACCAAGTAATGCAAATCAATACTGACCCAGGAAAATCTTATGGTCTGGGCTGGGTAGGAGATTAACACAAATGATTACAATGCTCCTTTTTTGGTCTAGTGGGTAATAACTCGTTCATGTAGACTTAAATCTTCTGCCTGTGGGAAAGATTAGTGAATGAACATCACACAATTCTTAAGTAAACTAAAAGTGATGGCAGTTGCTTACCTGTACTAACACCACCAGTGAAAATCCAAGCTCCTGTGGTCATGGCAGCCTTTATCAGACCTTTTCCAAACACTTGCTTTAATTTAGGTTGCATTTCAAAGTTCTGGAGGCCTCCATGGACAGAGATTAGGAGTTTGGGGAGTTCCAGCTGCCAGTCTTTCACCATGAGATGCAGCAGAGAATCTGGTTTAGTGTCATATGACACACGGATGTACTGCAAAGAGCAATGTGTAATGTTACCACTCAACCTGATCTGTAAATTGTCTGAGCAAAGAGTGGTTATCATTTGCCTTTCATCCTGAAGAGAGAGTTCTACCATTTTCAAACAAAGAAACAAATCTAAGTTTGGATTTCTTCAGAAGAGAGGAAAAACAGAAAGAGAAGTTTTGCAAAAGTTTGAACTGCTGTTACTTTTACTGCTAAAAAACCTCTGTTGTCTGTTGAGCTAATACACCAGATGAACAAATACCTTAGAGTACCCTATGCTCCTTACCATGGCCTTATTTGAATGTCCTCCTCCCTGGAATTCCAGGTTTCCATAGGCATCAGTTGGGTATGCTTGGGTGTGTTTACTAACAGACCATTTCTCTGGCTGAGCTTCCACTTGCTTCGTTTCTTCTCCATTTTTATTTGCTGTTATACTTGGAGGAGGTGGAATATGTTGGTTAATGAGCTGGCCACAGCAGCACCTGTAAGTTAAAATTTGAAGTGACTTTGATAACAGTATCTTCAATATAAAAAAGATAAATCAGAAATTAGGTTTTCAACTGCCCACGCCTTGCTGAACATGAATCATAGAAACACTTCTCACGTACACATATACGCCAGAATTAACAGCCCTTAGGTGCTTCTTAACATACAAAGATAAAAAAATCCACTTCACTTGTGTTATGCTCTGGAAAGCTGTTCTAAGTAAAAGGACAGGCAAGGAGGAAGAATGCAGAACAGGAGCACTGACCACCTGTTTCTCACTTAGAGTAAGAAAAGGTCGCATGTGACATTAACTATTCTGTTATCCACCCAAGCTGGACCACAATATGCAGCTAGCTCATGGAGTAATATTAATATTTGGACTAAGAAATCAAACCCCTCTATCTGCTATTGTCATTGGTAGTATCATACCAGCTGCGAAGGATGGCACCACATTATGGCACCCTTGCATTCAGAATTCAGTATGAATTTATTACAGTTTGCAAAGCCAGGAACTAACAACTCACTGCCTCTCTGCCCCCAGCCTTCTCATCTCTGTGTGACATGTCCCATGGCTCTGTGCACATTTGAGTGCAAGCATGACCCGTGTTTTTGTTCCCCTGTCATCTCCCTTCAGGGGCAGTGACTAAACTGGGTTTCACACGTCTAAACCCAAATCAAGTTCAGGCTCTCTGGTATTACGCTTTTCTGTTGAAACAAAAATGTCAAATATTACCTGGTAGAGTCTTTGTTGTTGGCAATTACATAGATGCATTCTCTTTTAGAAAAGGTCTTCTCTATCCAAGCCTTCTGACCCTTAAAAGAGAGAAAAAGAAAAAAAAAAAAAAGAAACGTACTGATACATTTCTGTGTGGCAGAAACAGTAACACTCACCTTCTATTTTCAGCTTCTAAATTCATTCCCATAACTTTCAAACACTAGATACATCTACTCATGAAGTGATGTGAATTTTCTATGATTTGGATAAAATTCAAACCTCAAATGTGTGTAAAAATGCTTATGTAGAAAGATGATGGTCCTGAAGTTTCAAGGTCTACCAAAAAATGCACCTGCTCCTTCCCACTGCAGTAAACAGTAAAAGGACTCAAACTAGTACAGAAAATCAGCATAAGTTGTGAAATAAATAGATAATAGTATTTACTCCAAATAACACTTCAGTGTTATTCTTTGTATGGAGAAAGTGCTCCCCAATAACTTTCCCTTCATAATTAACAATCTTCTCAAATAATTTTTTCCTGTTGTAAATCAAGTTTCAGTCTTTTCTATGGCATCTTACTCTGAACGAGATGTGTCTTGGAAGGAGCCATTTGTAAATTGAAAGACCATGTGACAGAAAAAGCACAAACTCTTTGGGTATCTGTGAAACAGGAGGAAGAAAAAGACCTGTGTTGGTCTATTATACAGCTTGCAAACCAATTTTAAAAAGTGAATTCAAAGGAGCCTTTTAATTGTAAAGAAATGAAAAAGATTAAAAAGCACTCACAATTTGATGACACCGATACCTTTGCCTTGCTGATAAAAGCTGCCTCTTCTGAGTTTGAACTATGAGACTGTCTTTTCAAGCAGCAAGCAAATGTTGTACATTTTACTTTAGTTTCTGTTACGGAAGTGAAATTAAATTTTTGCAGACACAGAAGCTAAAAATGACACAAGAACTTTCAGGCTGACTTAAAAAAAGGAAAGGGACTTTTCCTAGAGAAAGAACTGAAAACCTTGCTGATTTTCACTTAAGAAAGTCAATCGCAGATGCCTTCAGCCTGTCTGGCAGCAGCTTAGAGACCGGCCAAGCTCCCTGAGTGCTGCACAGGCTACAGCCTGATAAACAGAGGGTTTCATAGTTCATCTTTCTTTCTCATGGGAGGCAAGAGCTGTCTCTGAAGTTCCTTTGTTTGTTGACTTGTTAGTTCCCATCTGGCTTCTTCATTCCCCCACCATGTCTAAAATAATAGGGGACTACTTGAAGTTCCCTCATTGCGAGTAACTGCAAGTAAGCTGCCAAACCAAGCCTCTACTGCATTAAAAAGGTGTCCATAACCACCCAGGTACACAAATATTCACCTCCCTCAGGTGCCTCTGAGCCAGTCTGGGCAGTCAGTGTTCTGGGAGATCCTGCAGTTCTGCTCTCCACTCTCATCTCGATGATTTACCAAGGCAGAACCAGCTCGTGCCATTTTAGAAGGAGCTGTTTGGGACCTCACAGCACAACAGTAAGGAAGAGCTAAGAACTCATAGATAAAACTTCCTGTAGCTTACAGCTTTACAGCTTTCTGAATGACAAGGCATATATCTCGGGCTTTTAGCATAAAGAGCTTGTTCATGTAGCAAAATATGAAGGAAAAGAGTATTAAATTTAATATTGAAAGGGTGTGTCTTGGTCAGCTTTTCTGCCTTGACTCCACAGATTCCTTCTTCAAATGAAACTAAAAAGCCTTTCTTCCAAAAATATTTAAAAGGTTCTTTTCATGAACCTTGTGGTAAGGCTTTTACAAGATGACACGTTTTAGCAAGAGCACTATTCAAAATGGAATGCCTTTGTTCTATAGCATCAGAGTCCAGTTCTAGAAAAGCCCAGAGAAAACATCCCCGAGAGGGAGACCCATGAGGCTCTGTGGTATGTGGAGGTGGGTGATTAAATCAAAGAAATGCCATTTACCTGCTCAGAACAAGATTTTGCTAATTCACAGGTATTCAGGCAGTTCAAAATATTCAGAGATTCAAAAACAGTCCATTCAATTGGAATTAGAGTAGTTTTTCAAAATTAATCCAAAACCACACAGTGTACAAATTCATTGCTGTTTTACAACTATGTCCAGTGTTGTTACTTCTCATATGTATCATATTAGTTTATGAACTTTAACATTATAAAATGAGCTTAACTGGAACCTGTTACAGAGCTTACATAATTTCTGTACTTTTAAAAATATATATTTAATTTTAAAATTAATTTAGGTTTTATTATTTTAGATATTCTAAACATATTCACTTTTCTCCCCTGATTTAAACTTCCAGCTTCCGTGTGGTCTCTGATAGCTCCTTGACTAAGCGACACAAAAGCCCAAATCAATCCCACAGTGCAGGAAACACTCTTAAAAATAAAACCCGTAACAGATGCTAAACACTAAACTGTTCTGCAGGGAATACTGGAAAATGCAACCTAGAAATATCAAATCAGTTTGGATTGTTACACCATGACAGTGAATACTGCTTTACCTTATTCCTCGTAACTTACCAAAGCACAGAGTTTCTTTTGCTGTTTTGAGCAAGTAAAAATAGTTAATTAACTGTTGGATTAAATCACAGACTTAATATCTGTGTTCGGAAGGAAGCTTTTGCATCTTGGTATCTAAAATGAGCTCTAGCAACAGCTGAACTCTCAGCTGTGCAGTTGCTCTTAAAACCCCTCTCATAGGAGGTCTATTATCTACTGCCACGTTGGAAAAAGCCTTCGATACTCACCCCTAGAACCCCGTTAGGAACCAGGCGCTGCAGGCACTACACAGGGACAGCACATTATGCTCTACTGGCTTATTTTTCTGTGCTAATGAGAGGAAGGCAGAAGCAGGCATTACAGACTGGGGAAATAAAAACCTCAGCACATTTGGTCAGCCTTTGAAGTTTCACTGCTTTTGTCTGTTTAATCTGCTTAACCAAAGCTTCATTATAATCCAGTGCAAATACTTGAGCAGAAACATTAACTGCCAGAAAATGGGTACTTTCTCCCCTAACTTTATGCAGATTCTGTACATTTCTCTCTCTTGACTGAAATGCTCTTGGTCTTTTGAGGAAACATGTAAATACACATACTGTCTCTTGTGAGTTTGGAAAAAAACCCCGCTTTTTAACAGCCTTGGAATGGATGAATTGTTAAAGGCCTATGATAGATCAGCTACAGTTTTCAGACCAACAGCCAGTGGGTTTCCACACACAGTTTTCCATACACCTCTTAAGAAAATTTAAAAGAAACAGATCCCAACTTGTTGATAGTAGTGAAGTTCAAACTTGCTTGTCACTGCAAATCCTGAATGTATTAATTAGAACCTAGTTTTGAAAAAAACATATTTCAGATGTTCAGCGGTATATTTGTTCTGCTTTATGTAAACTGGCAACAGGTCTCCTAAATTTTGATAAAAACAACCCCAAAACCCTGCTAATTCTTGTACTTCAGCCTAGAAATCAATATGTTGTTGAGAAACAGTGTGAATTAATACTGGATTTCTATTATTCCACTATATGGTTTTGCTATTTAGCATTAAAAAGGTATCCTCCTGCAGAAATGACAGGAAATCAGCATATCTGGTTTGTAAATCACAGGATAACAAAATCGAGATCCTAAACCCTTGGCCCTTGCTAACATAAGCACTAATAAACACAAGAACTAGTTCTACAAAGACCGACTGTCCTTTGACTATTGCAAATGAATGGCACTATTTGCTGAGGAAAAAGCATGTCTAGGGCTGCAGCAACTGAAGAGAATTTTCTCTCACTCTCACACATAGACTGTATCAGTTTTTTACTAAATTAACATTAAATTTTACATATTTCACTTCGTATATAACCAACCATTCAATGAATGAGTATTGGACCTGAATTTCAGGCTGTACCAAAAAAAACCCTGCAGCCCTGTTTCACTGCAGCTTTATACAAGAGCAACAGGGGGGCTATGGACCAATAAATACATCTTTGGTGAAACTCCAAGGTGGGAATCCACACAGGAGAGGAAAGCCACTGGAAATGCTACAAACTCTTACAGGACACTGTGTCACCAGAAGCTGTGAATTTAAGTAAAGATACACTGCTGCAGGATAGCACAGTATTTCATGACTGTCATAAGCATAATGAGCAGCAAAGGAAGTGAAAGAATTTGGGGAGTGAAAGGGTGGCAGAGATGAGAGTCAGTGGTGTCACTGAAGGACATCCAAAGCCCAAGCTCAAGCAGATCTAAAAGCAGTAGTGAGCTCTCTGAACTCCCATGACCCCAGAGTGCTGCTCCATGGAACAGGGACTCGTGTCCTTGCTGGATGGCTTGGCTTGCTTGACCTGGGGGCAGGATGGGACGGGGCTTTGGCCTCACCTGGTTACTGCAGAGTCTCCACTGTCACACAGCTCGGAGGCACCTGGGGCCCGAGGAAAGAGCACATATTCCACAGCTGCTGCACTCCAGAGAGGCTTTGCCTGGACCAGGCACAGCTGGTCAGCAGGCAGCAGGCACGTGAACAGCAGGGCTTGGTGCATGGAGCACGGACAGGGATTGGACACGGCAGACAGTGCCCGGCACACAAATGGACTGAGGGCGTAGGCAGGGGACCAAACAAATGTATGTCATGCATAACGCAGAGTTTGACAGAGCTGTTCAGGCTAAATCAAGCACAGAATAACACAAAAATGGATCTGGCTGGGCAGCAGAGCTTACATCTGCAGACTAATACAAATTACTCTGACCAACATGTTGTTAAGATGTGGATTGATTGCTGCCATTTATGGAAACATTCATCTGTAGCCCTGTTAACGCCATCTGACCAACTTTTCAGGTAACCCTCCTATGGCTTGCAGTATGCTGCAAAAAAGGTGGTATCACCAGGGAAACCAACTCTCAACTGTGTTGCCCAATTATAAAATTAGAATGCTCTACAGAACTGAACTGGGATATTCATGCTAGATTTGAGCACAGGGATGTTAGCTTTGATGAGACAGTGAGAGAGAGAAGTAATCTGGATGCGGAATGAAATTTATATCAAGAGCATGTGCACTTTTGTGCACATGTAAGAGTAACAGCTGGGAGAAAAAAGAAATCATTGTATTAGCAGAATCTGTTATCTGAAACTTTAACCCTGACATGAGAACAACTTCTATTTTGATCTGCCTGTAAATGCAACATCCCTATTACACTATCCATCATTCTTCTTCACTTTGAAGGAACAGTTTTCCAAGTGCCCTACTAATTAACTTTTCAGGTGATTAGTTCTACCTAGAAATGACTGTCCTAATAACAGGGTCTTGCTTGGAGAAAAATCCCCCAGACAATGTGATGTATGTTAATAGCCAATTCGGTAGCCACTCACAAACTGGTAAGATTTTACTGAAAAATTGTTCATTGCGAAATAAGCACAGGGCATAAACCCATAATGCTATTTTAAATCTGTGTTATGCCATGAAGAAGCCAGAGCCATGAACAATGTCCCCAACGACAGAACACAGCGACAGCTATGAATCTACTAAATTTCCAAAACTCTCGTTTGCACAAGCTCTATCAAAAAGCTCTTTGTACAACCAAGACTAGCTTTAGTAATTATTAGAATATGAAGCACCAAACAACACCCAATAAAAGGAGGATCTCTTATATTTTTTCCTAATAAATAGAGCATCAAGAAGGGATTTGTAACAGTTTTAAGATTCTTTCCAATAAAATACTACTTGCTTGATACAACTGTTATTCTTAGTGACAGAGAGAGTTCTATCAAATCTAATATATAATCTCGAGACAGTCATCCCACTGTGTTTTCCATATTGTTCAATTTGAACCCACGCTCTTGTAGCAACTTTGTCAGGGAACCACTCTATGGTAGAGACTAATGCACACCAGGCAGGATGGCGGTGTCTGTAAGCAACACAAGCAATGTTGTTATTTCAAATTGAGCACAGAAACCCCTCCTGCTGCTGGTGTGCAAACCAGTAAATGGTGCTACGCTGCACAGAGAGCTGTAATGAGCTTTCATGGCTTCACTATGCTCTGTGCTCCTGAGGAGGCACAGTAAACATCTGCTGAAACAAAATCATGCCATTTTCTCTGCATATTCATTAACTTAGGGACACAGTCTGCAAAGTGGGCAAGTAAGAAGTAACAAGCTCTCTTTTCAAATTAAAGACATTTCTGCTGCAACTCTGAGAGATACACAGCACTTCCCCAGAGGCTTTGCAATGTGAAAAACAGCTACAGCCTCAATACCACAGCAGACTGGCTCGCTCCGAAATGGTGGAGATCTCCAGCTCCAGCACAAAGCCCATGAAGGCACAAAGCAAAGTGTGTTGGATGAGCTCAGAGTCCTATAGAGAGGCAGGCACAGCTGCCTGGGCACAGCCCAGCACTAATGTAACTATACAGCCAATGAAACTATCATAAAGCAACTCAAAGGACCATTTGGAGTGCACTGCAGCAGAGCCTGGCTCAGTGCTTGCCTGGGGAGAACATCCCTCGCGTAGTGTTGCAATACGGAATTTTTCTGTGTGGAATACAGAAAGAAACTCACTGACAACCTTATACAGCATATCTACCACACTTCTAAGGAAGCAAAAAGCATTCCTGCAACAGTTTGTCCCCTCCCTTACTGTACCAAATTTCAGGGAAGACATGTTAACAATAATGTTAATCTCCATTTGTTACTTATCCCAATTTTGTTAATACCTTGCCAAATCCTCCTCTTGCCTTTAGCCCTTCTGTTCTGGATGCTTGGGAGATGGGGAACACAAACACCAACCTGTACTGAGCCTCTGCACTTTTCTCCCCAAAGAACCTTCAGCCTGTAGACACTCCATAGGCCAGTTTTACTCCCAGATCTTACACACAAACCAAGACACTAAGATGGGAAGTGGTGAGCAACTTTACCTATGTATAGTGGAGTCCTATCTGCCTGCAAGTGACCATCCTGAAGAGGTCTGATATAGCAGAATGGATGAGCAGGGACAGACAGTAAGCAGCCTCTGACATTGTACTAGCCAAAGTAGCCTGGTAATTACTAGTTTCTTCTGTAACATAATTCGTTGATAATTCTTATTTAAAGATTTAAGATGACCCTGGTATCTAGTTCTGACAAGGCTCAGGAACGTTTTTTGTACTGTAACTATTATCTGTCTTGGCTAATGTAAAGACTCTACTAGATAATGGTTTTAAAAGAAGTCAGGGTGCTTCCACATTATTTGCATGTGGGCTATTTCTCTTAAATTATTCTAAACTCTGAGCCCTTAGTACAGGCCATCCTGACCTGAAATATAAAACTGCTATTATAATGCAAACCCCTGGGATTCAACACCCTCAACAGCAAACCTTCCTTTGTGCAATTCGTCAACACTTAGGAAATCATGATGAACATGACAAGGTACTTCTCTCAATATAAAACTAATCCTGGGAATAGCTCTTACTAAAACTACCCACATGTTTAATTTTCCCGGTTACTTGTGGTGTAGAAAATTGTGTCAATAGATGTTAATCATGCCTGCAGAAAAGACTAGCCCACACTTAGTGCTGCAGATGCAAAATAACATTGATTTGGACTGGAATATTGCCTCCATCAGAGAGATTTGGGCCATTCAAGTCCACATTATTAAGAATAATGACTATTAGAGTAAAAATAATAAAAACTTGCTTGCTGTTTGGAAAAGGGGCTAAAAATATAAGCACTTCTTTGATATACAAGATTACAAGTTCCTAGTTCAGAGAAAACCATACAACTTCTGATACATCAGCTAAACATGCTTATTTTTCATACAAGGTTTGAGACCTTCTTCTTTAGGAAATAGGGCAAAACATGAATGTAAAACATCTGAAGCAAATGACTACGTGTTGCATGGAATATTACTCATCTACGAGAGTTTGTTCTAAGTGCACAGTTGTAATTAGTACTACTTGAAGTGCAAAGCACACTAAACAGCTGGGCTTGAAGAATTTATTACACTGACATTTTCAAAATGGGGTGACAAAAAGCCAGTACTTAAGGCATACCGAGATGCATGTTAATAAAACACACTTTGAAATTGCTACAAAGTAACATTTCTATAATCACTATATAAAGAATATATGCATACCTCAAAAGTCCCTAAATTCTGGAGATGCTGAACAAATACATATTTTGAGAAAAGATACCATAAACATTTCATGCGTACTGTAGATATGCACCCTTTTTGCAAATATGTATGTAATACACTAGCTAGCCAATCTGTCCCTGAAGAAATTAACATTAGTTTGCAGCACATAGAGCTTTCCCGACAGCAAGATTCTTCACGTAGAATTCTGTTAAAGAGTTTGAGATGTTGAAAATTTGCAGATTTCTGTGGCTAATTTCACACTCAGTAGAGCAATTCTTTTCCGGGCATTAGCTAAGATCGAACACCTTTCTTAGAATGTGCCACAATCAGATGCATTTTATTCCCTGCTGCTTTCTGCCAGTTTCAAAAAAAGAACTTCCAGCTATTTAAACTCTTGGGCTGCAGGGTTTGCACAAAATTATTTCTCATAATCTTTCAGAAACCCTTACAAAAGCATTGGAATTCAAGGCTTAAATTATTTCCTGCAGACTCTAAATACTTATGTTTAAAATAATGCATTATGTACACCGGAGAGTTGCCAACATTCATTGAGAACTTCCTGAAAACTTGAATATATCAGGGCTGAAATAATTGCAAAGGGTGAGGGCAATGGGAGATTTCAGAGTTTACAGATAAAACAGTTTTCAGAAAATTTGGTCAATCTTTTCAGCCCTTATGCATCTAAAACCCCTGTAGAGGTGAGTGAAGAGAATTACCAGGTGTCATAGAACAGAAAACAGTATGTCCAGTGATGTTCCTGGACTTTTTTATCATGGTGTGCAGCACATTGTTCCTTCTCTTTAAAATGCTGGCCACAGTGTATCCACTATTTGAATTAAAGGGATAGCGGGGAAAAACGATAATAAAGGTTTCCATTTTCTGGATTTAATCCATTATCAAAAACGGAAAAGAAAACTTTTAAAGCCTGAATTCGAGGAGCTAAAGGAGACTGGAACAGGCCAGAACTGTTTCCATGGTTGTCTGTGGCTCAGCAGGGGAACACAGACAGTGCCCTCCTGGAGCTGCTGTTCGCTGGTGGTGCCTGCTCAGGGACCACAGCAAAGGGCAGGAAGGACACAACAGTGGGTGGGAGCTTCTTTAGAGCTGTGATTCCAAGAGCTGGGGGGTAACAAGGGCCAAACCCGAGCTTTCCTCAATCTCTTGAAAGATTAGTATGTGAATACTCAAAGATCACAGCTAGGCTGGGGCTCAGTGAGACCTCTCACCTCGCAGCCCAAGAAGCTTTATGGCAGGAATGCGTTTCTTCCGACGACAGCAGCAGCACTGCGCGCACAAACGTGACGGGGCTGCTGATAAGTTTGTTAAACATCTTTCACTGGGGAACCTCCTTTATTGCCAACACTCACTGAGGTGGAGAAAACCACCAAAAATTCTGCCCTTTTCTGTTCTAAGACTTCCATAATACCTGATCTACCATCAGACCTTGATAAACTCAACTGGAAACAAGTACATGTAGAAAGAAGCTTGCTTATCAGAAAGTGTAGTGCCACAAAAGAGCTCCAGAAAGTAGTATTATTGGCTAATTTTGAAAACTCAAAACAGCCCCCAAAAATGGAAAGTCACAACCTACAAAACAAAGAAAACCCCAGAACTCCATAACCATTTTCTGCAGAGGTAGCTCAAAATTAGCATTCAAAATACTGAAATGTGTAAGATACGTGACCTTTCTTTGCCAGCATTTCTACATCACACTACAGTCACACCCAAGCAATTTTTAAATTTTGAAGTGCTGAGACACCATTTTTGGACCTGAAAACTCATTTTGTCTTCTTACAATTAGTACTTCAGGTTTCACACCCTTCAAAATGAGAAATCTAAGGAGTCTAATCAGAACACTGTCATTTCACCAGAATTATCTTTTATCTCATCAATTGCAGGTCACTATGCAGCTCTTCAGCGCAAATTTCACTTGTGCATATCGCTGTTACAAAAGGTAGAAGACTATCAGGAATGAAATGAAAAATGATTTAAAATCACGTCCTACCTGCTTGTCACTGGAAGTGTTTCAGAGTTTGGAAAGATGAATTACAGCTAGAATAAATAAAGTGCATTTAACTCTGAGCTTCTGTCCCATCTTTCTGTTTATTGTTCAGACTTCTCATTCATCTTACTGTTAGGACTTCCAGTCTCTCTGAAGTTCATGAGAATTCCCAAGGAGATGGGTTTCCACCACTTTAAGAAGAGAATCTCATATGATAAGCATGTGAGCAGCTTCTTTGTTCAAACCAATCTCATGACTCCCTTTGAAGGTAATCCTTTAGAAGTCTCATGACCCATCTCTCTGCCCAGAGGGTATTTTCATCTCATGGTGGAACAAGGCACAACAAATCTACTTTGATAGTGCCCAAATCTCCAATTTGTTAAACCTCCTTTCCTCTCTTCAAACAGTGGATGTACTTGCTGTAAAAATGCCGGCACTGCAGAAAGGCTAAAGCAGGAGCTGAAACTTTTAATTTGAAGTATCCCCTCCCTTCTGCTAAAATATCAACGCTATTTGCATAATTGAGACAATTGGACATAATAGCCCTTTCAGGGGTCCTCATTAGATGTACAGCTCTACATTCTTTGAAAAGAAGAAAAAAGGAGGTCATACAGCATTAATTATATCTAATCCTTTTTAGAACAATTTGAAGTTGGGCAAAATGCTGTACTAAAACAGCTGAAGTCGTAAATAAGCCATTAATTTTGTAACTTTACATATCACATGCATTTTCATACCCTGTTGCCTTCGTCAATATAATTAATTCCTTTGCTGACAAGGGCTTTTTCACATCTTCTAATACTTTAAAACTACCAATAGCACAGGACACTGTGTGTTGCAGGTAGTTGTTTGTTCTAACTTTCAACATTTGCCTTGCTGGGCCAGGGGCCGATACAATTGCCATAAAGCAACAGGTAACGGTGACATCCAGAATCCCATCAAGGATCCTGCTGTCTGGAGCTAAAGGCTGCCTGAGTGCCTGCTCCTGCTGCACTGCACTGTGCACACGAGTAGCCTGTTAGACTCTATAAACTTATTTCCCTGTTCCTGTGACTTATCTCCACTGTACTAAACACATACCCACTTGTGGCTGGCAGCAAAATATTTTATAGACATAATTTCAACTTCTGTCTGCCCTAAGTGGCAAAGTGTGCAGCTGAAGCAGCTTTGGTTTAGAACCAGACCCTGGTCTTCCTAGTGAGACAAAGTTCCTGCCGGCTTCGTAAGAAACAGGATGGAGTATGGAAGATTCTTGAAAGCTCAGCATAGAAATGGAGGCAGGACATACATTGAAGTCCACAGATGTTTATTTTTCCAGTGGAAATCAAATTTCAGAGTCCTTTATGGACGCCTCTGCTATCTAGAATGTGGGGTACTCTGAGCTAGAAAAAGAAATATCATCGAAGATATATAAGCCAAAAAATTAATACAAAAAGGTGATTTGGGCACTTAACTCCCTTCTGAAAATGCTATGTAGACATGCTATGTGGTATGGTTTTCTGGCTAGGTACCCTATAGCAATGGAAGTTAAAAAGGAATTAATTCCCCTCTGCTCCTGAACAAGTTCTCCTTGGCCAGCCATTACGTAAGAATGGGGGGTGTATCTACAGTACCTGCATTTGGAAGGCAGGACACATCTTAAGAACAAATATTGGAAACATCACCCCTATGTGTTTTTTTCTCCCATTTGTTAGCCCAAACTGCAATGACAGAAATGCACACCTCAGAAAGCACAGCGCTCTTAAAAATCAAATGCAAGTTTTGCCAACTCTTTCCTTATCAGAAATTTGACAGACATGCAGCCTGCCAGCATTTCGCTTTGGCAACACCGTAACTGCTCTGGCACCCCAGTTTAAGACTCAAGAAAGACAACCAAGCCATGTGCATTTATCCAAAAAGAACAAAATTGTAGCTATTAAAGACTTCAGTTTCAGGTGACTGAGATCAAAGACCCCTCTACAGGCAGCAAGAACATTTTCTTCACTTGCTATTGCAAATAAAGAACAAGTTTTGACAATGTTGAAAAACACACATTTCAGGCTGGGTGTTTTAAGCAGAGCCACAGCTTGTCAGGATGCCTACACTGAATGTTCTGAACAGTATTTCAGATAACACATAATTCTCTCTCTATAGAAATGTAATGATAATAACACAATAGTTATAGAATACAATAGGAATTAACCAGCATGTTCCAGGGGTGGGTTGGAGAACAGCCATGTAAAAGCAAAGGGCCTTATACACAATGTGTGTAAAATAAACCTTAACCAAGCTGGCTAAAAACCTAATAAACGTGGACTTCTGTTGTTAAGGGCAAACAGCCCACTGTCTGCTGTGCTTACTGTCTGAAAAGCCTATGACAAAATTCTGCATGGTAAGAGGAAGAAATTGCTGGCATTTAATTCCAAATGTATAATTCTGCCAAGTTCAGCCAAAGTGCTCATTCAGAGTTCAAAGGAATAACACACATGAGTGAAAAAAATTACATTCTCAGAGAAAAGGCCACTAGACAAAAGATAGTTTTCATGGATGCCTGCACTCATACTATGGGAAGGCTCACAGCACTTGGAGTTTGTTTTGTGACATGGCTTGATATAAATTCACTGTGAAGGAAAGGGATAAAGATATGCATCTCTCTGCTGCCCTCACTGTGACTGTCTCAGAAAAAAATTCCCTTGGTTTCCAACAGTACCCATATGCTTGCAGGGAGTAAGCAGCAAGGAAGAACTCATTAATTTGGTTTTATTGATTTAAACAATATTTTCGTATATGATAGAGTCCACACCAAAAAAAGCTTTAATTGCATCCTTCACTGTCAAACCACATCCTTATTACTCCCACCACCAAAATAAAAATATGCTGGCTTCACTGATAGCAAACAACTTATTTATTTGCAAAAAGTAACAAGTTTTATTACAAGTGCTACAAATCTAATACCTGGGTAATGAGTTACATTTATGCAGCTCACATAACTTTTCCCAAGTGATCAGTTTTGTTTGGCACGTTTGATAGCTCACTTACTGAATGCAGCTAATAGCCTTTCTAACAAAAAGATAAAACACATTACACCTCTCTGATCTGATGAATTTGCTGGTCTCTCCCGAATGTGTGTCTGTCAATGAAATAAACACAAAGACAACGTATCATTTCTTATCATACACTTACTGGTCTTGAAACTACTCCTCTAATAAAAGCAAATTAATTCAAATAGTATGAAGGGAATTTTTTCCCCCTGAATTTCTTCTCCTGCAGTGTTTATGTAGCATTCTCTGAGAGCTTTCAAGCCATTTCATATAGACACTCATGCATACATAGATCAAAAGTAAAATTCATGGATAGAAAATGTGGGAGCTGAACTTTGAAATACCAAAATGCTCTGTAAGATGCAATGTTTTAGGTTTTTTGTGTAAGACTATTTGTAAAACTGTACACGAGTAGGAACTGAGACAGACAACATGAAAAACACCTAAGGTATAAATTGTGATCTTTCTTTCCACTGTCATTATCAGAGCAAATCCAAACTTGAAATGCCCCAGTAAACTATAAATGTGAAAGTCACAAAGGATTGAGCTGTAATTACAATGTGACATAATTAAGAAAATGTTGAAGAATGGCAGAGAGTGGCAAAACCACAAACCCAGCGTCAAAATTCCCTTGGATCCAAGTTTCATCATTTGACAGGAACCAAATGCCATTTACAAGTCAAACCTGTTGTCATTACAGAGAAAAACTGCAGCTCAAGTAAGCCTCTATTTCTCTCACAGCTGAATTAAAGCTTGAACCAATGACTAGGATTTCCCAGAATAAAACACTACTAACTAGTGAAAATTGTGATGAAAATAAATACAAATGTCACAGTTACAGATGCCAGAATAGATGAGAAATGATGAGATAATCACGTCAGTGCAACTGCTGGGGAGGTGGCTGTGGTACAGACAAGGCAGGGCTGGCACCTCCCTTACTGCACTGTGGGCTAAAACACAGCACTGGCTGTAGCCTCTAGAGCTCCAATAAAACCTGAATTCATTCATAAAAGCCAAAATGAAACCCTAAAGAAGAACCAGTTTGATAGCAAAATGATCATAAACCCTCTTTATACCAATGAAGGATCACCAGGCATTCTGGGTGTAGAACAGCTGATACAAACAACAACTCAACAGCCTTGAAGTGTGATCAATTAACACTATAACCCATGAACAGAAGTGGTGAGAAATGGCTTAATTCCCAATCTGGTTCCTATAACCCAAGCTGCATTTATTGAAATGTGATGATCTCTGCACAAAATGGGTTTGGATGGAACGGAATTATCTGCCTAGTTTGAAGCACAGGCTATTATCCCTAGCAAACATATCATGACCTTAAGTAGGATCTGATGAAACGACACAGTGCAGCAGCAGTAAAAAATGTGTTCTGCTTATTCTCTCCTCTATACAATCCACTGCCTCCCTCCCAATCTACAATCCATTGAAAACACCAAGTTCCTGGAAAATATATACTGCTGCTTCTGCAGGGAATAAGTGCTTTCAGGTGCACAGGACTGTAAAATAAAATTGATCTCTTCTTTCAACTTTGTAATATTATCACTGCAATTCTTCTCTGGATGACAAAGATGTATAACTAAGTTAAAAAATTTCCTTCTTTACTGCCCAGGTTCACCTCTGAATTCATCTGCAGCACTCCTGCTGAGTTATGCCAAGCGACTGGAACTGGAAAGAGTATTTTTAAAGCAGAACAGACAAGAATTGACACAGCTTTTTTTTTTAATTTGGTGGTAATGTAAGAAGGGCTATTCGATCCTGTGAGAAGTGTGAGGGAAATGAGTTATTTTTGGCAAGGTTTCACCCACTGATAAAGTGTTTCTGTAGTACAGTCAAGTGTCGTAAGTACTACTCCTCCCTAATGGAAAGCTTTTAAACTTCACATAGCAACAGTGGCAACTGCATACGTTTCACAATTCTCCTTCCCCACCCCCTTTTTTTGGTGTTTGAAGAGGCTTTGTACAGAAAAAACAGCAATGAACTGTGTGTTCTGCTTAAGCACAACTGACATCAAAGACGAGCTGTGACAAAGAAGAAAAAAGTGCTGATCACTCAGGGCAGCAACACACCAGTACCATCCATGCCAGCCCCTCCACAGGGGACTGAGCACTTGAATTCCCTTCCTACCTGGACTGCTCACATCCAGCTTTTAACACAAAGGCATTTGCTTAACTCGATTCTGTAAATGTTTAACCCTTGGTTCTGTAAATGCTTACACACGTGCTTAATTTTACAGCCATGATGAACCCATAGACAGCCACAAAACGCCATACCCAGAACGCTGTTCACAGTCAAAGATGTGTCTATGTATGCACAAAACAGTGTCTTTACAATAAAGAGAACACTCTGTGTTTCATCAGCTGTGTTCATCTGAGGAGTTTAATGCACAAACTCCCACTTAACCTTATACAGTAGGCAGTTATTTACCTGCTGATTAAAGTTTGTGAAGTTAGTGTTAGTCCCAAGCCAAATATCTTAGAGGCATTCTGAAATCATGGGACATTTGACTGGAAATCTGCTGTCATAAATTCAGATCCCACTGATCAATACATGGGTTAAGATAAAACCACAGTAAGTTGCTAAAACAGTATGAGGCATTGCAGCTTTCAGCTTTGTCAAACACATTATGTTCCCCCCAGTAATTAAAACAGAAATGCCAGCAAGCAGCAAATGCTCTTGTTAGAGATTCTGAAGTTAATAATTCTTCTAAGAATTACTGGGAAGGGAGGAAATCTCTAAATCTTATTTAGTTTCAGTAATCTTCAGCTGTATAACCGCTAAAAAGGAATTTAGGAATTTTCTCCCTAGTGTATTTAGTTTCACAGTTTTATGCAAGTATTTTCTCTGCTACCAAGTTTAGTAGTGGCTGAAAAAATGCAAATGTTTCTGAATAAATGCTCAATTTCATTAGATGCCATGAGACATGTGCATAATTTACCCTTTAAACTTGCATTTCCAACCTTCTCCTCAGACTAGCACTTAGACAAAAGAAACACATGGGTAGCAATACCATCATTTCACCTTGAAATGCCATAGAATGTGCAAGCCAGCAGGTAAATTTATACAATCTTCTATCTTTCTATTCAAGATAATCTTCAAGTTCTCTTTGACTGAGGATAGCATGTTTAAATATGGCAGCTCCAAGCTTTATTATATCCCTCTATAAGGAGTGTGGTAATTTAACCCACTTGGTGATTCTGTACAGCAGCACCAGGCACAAAAGCAGAGCTGACAGCACACCTAAGCTTAACCCTCAATGCCATTCTACAAATGCATTAATTTGCTGAGCTTAAGCTTTGCTACCAGTCCACCCAGAGCTGTGCAGGACACACATCCAGCCCCTTGCACCACCACAAAAACAGCTGGAGAGGAATTGACACTGTCACTGGTGGCCAACAGAGCAGCGTAAGCCACAAGATGCTTCAGCACAGAGGTTTAATAGCAAAATATTTATAAAGGATAGAGTCCAACAGCTGATGTTTGTTGGAACAACTGAGAGTGATACTTGATATTGAACAAATGTATACTTTGCAATAAATTAATTTACTCTCAACAGAAGGCTGTCAAATTAATTCATTCAGATGTTTCTTATAGCGAAAGAAAAAAAGAAGCTATTTCAAAGACAAGATGTTGCTGTTCATTCTCCTACCCTGTGCTACTGCCATACTCATCACAAGATTGCTCTTCTGTCCAGTGTGAGGTAAGTTCATTAAACATAGAACACAGTTTTAGAGCAAAGCAGAAGTTTTGAAATCTAAAATAAACTTAAAATAAGTAAACAGAGTTTCTAATGAAACTCTGTAACAGGCTTTATATGGGAAGACTTGACCACATCTCTATGCCTATTTCCATGCTGACTCATCTGAACAGATCGTAAGAAATACAAATTCACTACAAAAGGTCTGGTACCCTCCTGGATCTAATTCGAGGTGTGAATACTGGAGATGTGGAAGTATAAAATACATGATCAAAAGCATCTGAGCTTCCAATCATGCCCTGCTAGTGAGACTGAGAGCTTACTAAGGCAGACACTTTTTTTTTTTCTGTTTGTAAAGTGCAAAACATAAATACAGACCTCATATATATGGATTAAAGTACATGTGCAATATATTATACACACCTTTGAAAACATTTAGCAATCCTCTGGTAATTTAGCCATAGCAATCACATCTATGTTGCTTTCATGTGGCAGACTGAAATCTGGGGCATTATCTCCATTCCAAGACCTGTTCTGTAATAATCCTGCTGGAATGTACAGTGTGTATCAACCTCCTTAGGCTGCCTTTTAAGAGTGAATGTTTCTCGTATTTCATCAAAGCTATACCACAACAAGTTACACTTACAGAATTGCAGTGCTCTGGTAATCAAGATATTTGCACTACTTTTCTCTCAGATATTCTTTGACTGGAACCCATGAGAATTTCTCTTAGATGGCTTCTCTGCTTGCTTTCATTTGGGAGCTTGTGGGTGCACTCTGTTTGGACCATACACTTACCAGTTAATAGTTACATTAACTCTCATGGTATTTATTCACTCAGTGAACTTGTAGCACTCCACTTAGGGAGGGTGGCAGGGAAGAAAAAAGGAGAGAGGAAGGGCAGGAGGGTGCGAGGGAGAGAAGTGCCTAATACTGATCTTAACTTTCTGCTACCTGGGCCTGTTTAGGACCTTCTTCTCTAGTATGACACTGGCTGTCTTTTACTGGAAGCCATATAAAAGTTTTGCATACTGGCTTCTTGATAAATGCTGCTAGACCTGAGCAGAGTTCCTTTATCACACAGCTCTAAAAGCCAAGATTTCAAAGTGTACTTCCACACATCCCACTACATTTATCTCAATGTCCTTGGAAGTGCTTGCCACTCTTTTCCTAGCTTAGCTGGTAATAAGGCTGTGGTTTGACAGATACAGGCTGGAGTCTATTCTTGTCTTGAATCCTCTTCTGTCCCCAAACTATCATAGTTCTGAAAAATCCTGAAATGATGCACTCCTCCTCCTCTTGAATGGCTTCCTGAATAGGTCCAAGAGAGTACTAGATCCTTGTCAAGGGGCATCCAGCCTCACTGAGGAGTTTAAGAAAGGTCGGTATAAAGGTACTGACCATGTACTATCCACTGCACAGAATAATTTGGATTCTTCCTTGTGTGTGTAGAACTATCTTTACTACATTCATTACTTTGTTCACACTTCTGATAGAGGCATCTAAACAAATTATATAGGAAGACTTAAATTATGCCTAAAGCCAAAAGAATGCCTTTTCAGGGAGTGAGAGAAAGCATCAGCGTGTTTATTTTATTGGCTTTGCAGGCTGGAAGTTCCCATGAAAGATTAGGTAAGATGATTTGTCCCTTTCAGTTGCAAAGCTCAGGATAAGCTGGATGCTCTCAGGACATGTTCTCAGCACTGTTCAACTTTGCTGAATGTGCAGTTCCATTGAACTCTGATTACTACAGAGTTACAGCTCACTGGCATAAAGCATTAGCATGATATTTTACTTTTTTTTCCCCCCAGCAGCCATTCAAGAATGGGGAAAGAAAACAGCATTCTGAAACAAGAGTCACATAGGAAATAGGCACCTTATTCAAAGTACTGCCAGCAATCTTAATTTTATCAAAATGCTATTTCAGGACTATCAGAGAAAATCTGTGCACAACTGCACAGGTTTGTTCTGTCTGGGAAAAGACCCATGAAACATTCAGCACTTTGCACTTTTTATGAACAAGAAAGCAATATGTTTGATTTCCAGTTACAGGCTGCAGGTTAAAGGAGTCCTTCCAAAAGAAAAGGCTTATGATCAATGCTTTCAAGCACTGAAATGCACAACTGAATAAAACAGACACAGAACCCAAAGCTATAAGCAGGAATTGATGAAAGCACACTGTAATTCCACATGCTCTGCTGCACAGCCAAATTACACAGAACAAACACCTCCTCACTTTTCCAGCACGGAAGGGTGGGATTTGGAACATTGCTTTTCAGACTGATCTGGCGAAGGACTTTAAATTTGTCAGTTATTGTGTGCTTCTCCAAGAAGGATCTGTTTTGTATGAGAAGGAGAATAGTGTGAAAATGTCACCTGAGAACTTCTCGATAGTAAATGCATCTTTTTATCACTGTAAATGAATCCAAACAGGATCCAGGATTCAAGCAACTCAATCATCAAACTGAGATTTTCATTGAGCAGACATATCTACACAGAGAACAAGGTTTAAAGTACTTTGTAATATATTTCTTAGACATTTTAGAAGTCACTAGCATTCTTCATTATTCATCCCATCTATTTATTGCTTTTAAGTACAAAAATGGTCATTCTTACAAATACTCATGTTAGTCCTTCAGAGAACAGAGAATCTGATGACAACTACTGCAGAAATGGCTGATGTGCTGCTTTTACATTCATGGAGCAATCATCATCCCCTATTAAAACAGGCATTAAATTTCCTTTAGTGTCTCTAACAGATTCCTGCTGGCGAAGGTCATTGGCATTTTGGACTAGCAGCTTCACTCACTACTGAGTTAGACTCCTTAAACAAGAATCTTCCTTGTTAAACTAAACAAAGAACATCTTTTTAAATTCACCTTTTGGTAAAGAGTCATTCGGGCAATGCCTGTTTGCAGTACAAACAGATAAACTGCAATACAATTAGATAAAAGAAGTTTGCTACCGAACAAAAATGAAATCCCTAGAAAAGGCAAAGGAAAAGAGGCAGGATTTATTTCGAGAAGGACATTAAAAATAAAAAAAAAGTGCCCAAACTACTTGGCGTGAGAAACACACCAGCTGCACTTCACTAATCCACAGCTGATCCTTGGAAAGAATCACAAATCCACTCAACCAGCAGGCTGAGTGCCATTTTATTGGCAAGAATTGAGAACAAAATGGCATCAAATATACACTCATAATGCTGGCTATTAAAAATTTTGCTTGTGTTTAATAAAGTGTGTATCAAGGACTCTTTGCTTAATTCAAGCACAGAACATGAAAAAGTGAAAATAAAAAAATTAAATGTATGAATTTGCTGGAAAACTGTTTCATTGTTATGGCCTCATGGCTGCAAGACATTCACCCACTGAACTGGCCTCAAGTCCTGCACTTTGGAACTGTTCAAACGAGGGCCAAGGACTGAACACACCACTAGGAAACACCCAGAGATATTTCCTTCTGTTCGTGGCTGAGGCCCACTGCCAGAGCACACACAGAATAATTGTACAATGGCTGTGCTGTGCCTGTACCTGCCATCAGCAGTTTTTGCTGAAGGGAGGTTGTTTTTATCCCATCCTTACAGCACTACTTACTCCCAGCAGAAGCTGTCAAACCCACACATTTTCAACTTCCATACAACTTTTGCAAATCTTTCAGTATGAATTAGACTGTGTTCTGCAGCCTCAAGCACACAGTGTATTTTGGTACCAGTTCAATACAAATTTGGTGAACAACACCTTAAACACAGTCAAAAGACTAAACCTATCCTCAGTTGTTTTGTTAATTATCTTTTATAATAAACACATCTCAGAAGTTCAGCACTATAAATTACATAAATCAGAATAAAAACACATAAAGTATTAAATAAAGCAATTTTGTTCTGAGTTTCATTAGGTAATATCACAGGTAATTCCTTTTTCTCATGTTTATGACCCTTTGATCAATATGTGAGCATTTCTCAGCACTGGAGAAGGGAGGAAGGGAGAAGGGGAATATGGGAAATGAAAAATCAAAAAGGTAATACAAACTTTGCTTTCAAGGTTCCTGTCCACAATCATGATAAAACAGCTCTATGATGACTGCTTGATTAAAAATTAATTTCTGTGGTAATTTAAAGATATGCCTTATTTAATAATTAATGTATAGGAATTAAATTGGACTACTCACTAAAGTCTTATTATAAGGTACACTTAGAAAAGATCCATGATCTTATTGTATAATTAGGGATGGAGGGGGAATTTTACTGCATCTTGAAGAATGCTTCCTGTCATATCTGATATCTGTCCTGTGCAACAACTGATCCTTTTTTTGGCTCAGTACTAGGGAATACCTAATTTCAATGTAATACTGCAGAGTGAGGTCCTTTCTATATAGCACAGCTCTATCTAGTGGCCGATTAATCCAAGTGCATCTGGCTGCTGAAAGACTTAAATCATTAATGTGATGAAGGCCAGGAAAGCCTTAGGAAGGTGACACTTTCTTTTTCTGACCTACTGTTACCTTGCATAAGCCTGGAAACACACCAGCAAAGGCTGTACTGGCAGCTAAATCCTGCCTTGCCATACACTGATAAACATAATTTGGTAGAGAGTTCTCTTGGTATTGAACACTTTTTTCAGTACAATTTGCAGGAACAAACCAGGGGCTCACACACTCATTCAGGCAGGGTACTCAATACTGGCCTGACAGACAAAGCCAGTGAAGTGGGATGGATAGTCCCTGTGTTTCACTGTGTGCCTGTTTGTCTTGGGGTGACTTTGGTGTGTATCCCATATCGTCTCGGTATGAATCCTGTGTCTGTCTGTGTCTTTAAATTTGGGTGCGAGAGAAAAAAAGCCAGATGAACTTTTTCAAAGCAGTTCTGAGCTTCAAGGACACTGCTCTCTTGCTGTGTGCTTCTGCGGGAGCGGAGCGGAGCAAGAACCCTTCATGCTTTTTTTTGGCTCTGTTTCTTCGGAGAGAGATGGAGAGTCAAACTTTTGTTTTTTCTGGGACTTTGGTTTCTTCTTCTTCTCTTCTGGACTTGTTCAGAACATCAGAACATCAGAATCTCACCGGGAGACCGTACCCCGGTCCATAGGGGGGCCCCCACACCGACCCAGCTCCGCAGAGCAGGGGAGAGACCCCACCCACAGAAGGACTCTAAAATCTTCCAGGTTTTTCTCTCCACAGAGGGAGATTTTTTAGTATTCAGCATTATTATTCTTTTTCTGTGTTTGTTAAATAAATAGTTTTTTTCTCTTTCACTTTCCTCCGAGAAAGATTCATTTCTTTCCCAAACCTGGTGGGGGAGAGGCGGCTGTAACTCGCTTTATATCAGAGGATATTTTCCTCCATAATTTGGCCCGAACTACCATACTGTTATATCCATGTGCTCACCCCCTACATCGGGAATATGCCAGAACGGCAATGTTGGAGCACTGCCAGAGGTGGCTGGGAAGCCTCTGTCTGCCCACTTGATTGCTGCTGTGGCAGACAGGACGGGTTGGAGCCGTTCCCCAGCCTCAGCACTGGACGGAGCCCGGAACACAAACACTGTGGGGTAACACACATTCCTTAGCAGGCTGAGCTGCTCCCTGTCCTACCCCTGGTGACACCATGGGAGGAAGAGCTCGGTACTGCAGCCCTTCCAGAGCAACACGACATGTTGACCCCAAAAAGCTCTGAAGCCCAATGCAGAAAATCCAAGTGGCTGCTGCATTTTTTTCCGATCTCATCATCCATCTAGGGGCTCTATTGGACATTAACCTGTGTCAGCTTCTAATTGAACATAGCAGAAGGAGAGCTGCTAACTTCTGTGCTGTGTAACCGAGTAATGGATTCCATCAGCATGGGGGAAAGGTCACTGGTTTTTGCTGGTAATTACAAAAGCTTCGCAAAAGTGTGCCTACATTTTTTCCAAGCTTGGCAGGCCATTTATCCAGTGGAGGCTTAAGGAAATAATGGGTATGCCACATAGCAGTTATTTGAATAATGCTCTAATGATAATTCTGGTTAATAACCGTATAAATAAGTATAGTTTCATTTAAACTAAAACAATCCTGCTACAGATATCAGTGTAGAAAAATTAAAATAGTATAGAGGTGATGGGATGGAATTGGACTGTGGGCTGTGGGATGTGCCTGCAGAATGCCATGAGAAGACAAAGAAAGCACATGGCTGCACAAAGGAACACGTGGCGGCACAGAGGGGCTTGTCTCCAGCAGACCCTGGGGGGGAAGAGTCAGCTGGAAGCTGACAGGAGGGTGACCCAATAGAAGGACATTCAGAAGCTGTGCTGCTAAAATGGCAATGTGTGATAGGTTGTGTAACTCTATAAAAACTGGTGTGTCTTTGAATAAAGTGATTCAGACTCCCTGCAGGTCTGGGTCCGTGCCACAATCACCAACAAAATAGCAATGTAAAAGCACTGCAGCTGGGGAAAAGGACTCGTACCTGCTGCATATAGCCAACGCCAAAATATAATGTGGATTTTAAACACCACTTAAGGTTAAGCCCACAACACTTCTAAGAAATCAGCTTTGAATGTTGTGTAACTTTGCCAGAAAGCCTGGAAGTCACTTCTCCTTTCGAATGACCAGAATGCATGAACTGGGGGCCTATCAATACTCCCGGAACTGGGGTTAGGCAATTCTGATCCCTGGAAGTTTCAACTGCAAACACTCTCTCATTCAAGCTGCATCTGTTTCTCTATATATTGCTCCAGAAGGCAACTTGAACACAGCTTCCTTATTTTGTGTACAGGAATGAAATAGGTTTGCAGCCCAGTTTTCATGTCCTTTTCAACTCATGTTTTATCTAGCATTTCTGCAACCATAACACAGGTTGACACAGAAGTATTTTACTAGTATATTTTCATTCTAAATTACTCAAATCTGCTTTAAATTATTCTAGCAAAACAGTAAAATGCATTTGTTTTGTGTGCCTGTGCACTGAAAACAAAAGCACTTACCCATTTCAACACTTTGAAGAGCAGTAATGAGAGTCATATTAACATGTACAAACTAATGAAAATTTAATATTAGAATATTTTACCTTATCAACATGACAATTATTTGAAAATCAAAGCAATTTGACCAAGTTAAATACCAACCCCCACATCTTCATTTCATGAAAATTTCATGGCTTATGTTTCCTTTCAGAGAAAAAAAAATCAAGGTGACAGTGAGATGATTTGCTCTAGTTCTTGATTCAGGCAGCGTTTGCTAATGAATTAGACCCATAAGATTAACAGGCCTTTGTGGGGACCAGGTCACATTATTTTCTAGCAAAAGAATTTCTAAATGCTTAGTCAAGTGCCTGAACCCACATACCTGGCACCAGTTCACATTTCTGGTGTCTCAAAGACATCCTCCCAGGGCTAGTATCCCAAAGGGCCTAACACAGACGTCCTCAGCAGCTAGAGGCCAGAGAGGATGGAAAATTGGACTAACAGCTTAAATTCAAGTAGTTTCAAGTAAATTCAAGTGCCCTTGTGCCTTCCTCCTAATATGCTGTTATACAAAATAAAGGCAACAAGGCTCTCCCTCAGTGCTTGAAAAAAATAACTTCAGAACATCTGTAATTTAAATGAAAAAACACTTAGAAATCCTACTGAGTGACACAGGTGAATGTCAGAAAGATCAGAGATTGCATTAGTGGGTTTATTTATTCCAACTACTAAAGCTTTATCAACAGCAAAATGTTAATACCATAGGATTTATTATGGGAGAGGGAAGTAATGATTAAAATTAACTAGGCCACGGACTGGAGTGGGACACTAATGACAAATGACTGGGCCAGCCATTTCCAAAAAGCCAGTTACTTCCCTTCTGCTGTTTCCTGAACGAAATACACAAATGAAACAGTAATCCTGAGCTCCTGGAACATGGCCTCTGCTCCACGGGAGGGCTCTCAGCACCTGTCCCTATTTCCAAAGGCCCAAAGGGATCAGGGTCCATATACACCCAAGGCTAATGTCCACAGAACCTGCCTCAGCTGCTCACACCCCTCAGCAGCCGAGCAGGTAACAAGAGGCAAGAACAGCAGAGGGAAGAGGCTGAGCAGCAGAGACCAGGCATTCTGGGCCATGGGGGTCATCCTTGTGGTTGTGTGCCTGGGGTGGGGAACCAAAACCAAAAAATGCTTTTAGATGAGATCAGTGTGGTACAGAGCCCAGCTGTCCCTGGGTCCCATGAGGAGCCTCCTTTTTCTGGTAAACCAAAAGGCTGCGAGAAGATCTACATGCAGCACTAGTTACCAGCAGAGCTATCATTAAAACAGAATAAAAAGTAGTGTTACTTGATGTCAAGATCCTTCTGAGAAGGTGGAGGCATTTCTCTGTTAAGTGAACTATTCTGAAGACACAGGCTTATACAACAGTTTGGGATTCTCTAGGATGAAAGACACCGCTAAACAGCCAGACTTACCAGTGTTTAGTGAAGGCATGTCAGGTCATCTCATGTCAGTGTTTCAATGCTCAGAGCTAGTGATTTAGGAAAACACACTGACTTTTCACCTTTCTACTGCTCTGTTCAAACCTAAGCCTGACAAATACAAACAAAAAATGTCTAATCTGCTTCTGGGAATGAGAATAATCAGGATTTTTTAAGGACGGCTCAACAGAATTGTGAAGTGAAATCAGAACTAAATACAAAAGCATGTACAAAATTCAACAGCAAAATCAAAAGGTTCTCAACCTGGGATACTAAGTGTCAGGCTAAAGAAATCTTAAAACATAAAAAACTATTTTACAAAACAAATGAGCTCAATGAGTGTGACTTGCACACTTCCAGACAACCTGCAGCTAAGCTGTAGAACACCTTGGTGAAGGATGTTGTGCTGACTAAAAGACAATAATTCACCTAAAGCCCCCAATATTACCTCTGGTCCACGCAGTCCCTATCTGAAGTATTTCTGTCTAGCAGCAAACTCTGAGGGAGAGGAACTGCATCTTTACCTGTTCTACAGCACTCCCTCAACAGTGCTGTTCCAGCTCTGGGCAGCACAGATTTCTGGTCTGACCCAGCACAGCCTCACACTGACCTCTGAATTTATTAGACACTAAATGGAAAAAACTTGTCAAGTCATGAGCAGTACACCTGATTCCCACCTGCTCTTGCAGTCTTCAGTTTCATGAGCAAATTCACATCTATAATTGAAAATATTTAGGGGACTCAAACTTCAGTAAAACCTAGGTAGATTGTTAACTGTTTAAGATGTAATTTCAAAACAGCAAACCCTGGGCTCTGAGCACTGATCCAGCTAATCACATGCTGAATAAATCTTTTAAAAAGCTTTGGAATTTACTCTTTACTCTTCAGTTCCAAACTGAAGAAGATTTTACATTTGCAAAAATACAACATAAAAATCACCACCAACAATGTAGAACTGGACAAAGATATGTATTGCTTAACGTGAACATCAAGCCTAAAACCAAATGCATTCTTCTTCACCTGTCAATCTCTGTAAAATACATTAAGAAATAAACCAACATAGAAGTTAATTACTGTATTGTATTAGGATGATGGTTTTAGGAATGGTCTTGGGTGTTAGAAACAACAGAGGATGCACCCCTGAACAACTCATTGCTCCCTTTTTTTGTGAAAGACAATTTGTAATACATGACCTGTGACAGGAAAATTGGGAAGGAGGGAAGTTAAAGTCAACTAAAACCAACAGAAATAAAAAACTAAAAACATTTAAATGTCTATTCTGTTAAAAGAATTACAAACAGTACATTTAGTAAAGCTTAGTAACCACTGCTTGCTTTCCACTGGTAGGAGCTTAAGCCATTCAGCTATTAATCACATGAAAGTGGATATTAAGGAATATTAATCCATACCAGCTGTTACATCTTTTACTGTGCTATTATTAGAGATTAATCTTTATAGAACAAGGCTGCCTTTTCATGTCATTTCCAAGAGGACATCATACAAGCTGATACTGTTTTATAGCACATCTTCACAAAGAGTTGAAGAAAGCAGGTACTAATGATGACATGGTGAAATTATATTCAACTTCGTCCTCAAAATCTAAGCCATTTATGCTTAGAGGAGACAGTGTCACTGTAATCAGTTGATTAGTTAATTTTTATTGTGACTGCAAAAAATTGCATTTACAGCTTCCTATTTACATCAAAAGAACCACGATATTCTCCGAGTGATATGGAATGTTGTCTTATGGAAAGTTCAAGGCCACGCAATTTTTTATCTTCAGTACCTGGGAATGAATCCAATTTAAAACTTCTAACACGATCTAGTTGATGGAGCCTTAATGAGGAACATTTAGGATTTTAACAGAATTTTAACAAAACAACAACAACACTGTGAGCACAGTATTCTCTAATGAACCATAAACCCCTGTCAGGTGAGCCAGGTTTTTGGAAGAGCAATTGCTTTAATTGTTGGATACACTTCATAGGTGACTGCATCTGCACACTCCAGAGAAACTCCTGTTGGATCACATATTGATAGAATGCTATTAAAATCACAAAAAGCATCACACTCGTCCAAAAAAGTAAAATTACTGGCAGGAAAGGCCAGCATTATCCATTAAAAGATCATGAGATTACCATGAAAAATAAGCTTTTAATCAGTTTCTTGAGTTTTGGATAAGATACACTGGTAGCTGCACTAAGGAAATCAGTTGTCATAGTTACAGAAAAAAAAAAATCTACATTCTCTATACCTGCAGTCTCCTCATTTTGTCAAAGGCAAGACTCTTCTCTAATTATGTCACAACTATTCATCAGGGTATCTCTGTCTTTTTACTCATTTGACATCAGATTGATGTTCCAGACTGAACGTGTGGTGGTTTTCTAGCACAGCCTAGGTGGTGAGGAAGCAGCTCTTCAGTCTGGGCTGGTCTGAGTCACTGCTCTCCCACTCTCCCCTGCAATTCTCACAGTATCCGCTCAGCAACCACTGCCCTGTCACTCTCCCCACATCTGCTCAAGTCCTTCTGAGGCTCCCTTTTCTCACTGCCCATGTTCTGCCTGGGCACGCTGATCTGCTTCAGCTGCTGCCTCCCCAGCACTGCTGCCTCCCCAGCACTGCTGCCTCCCCAGCACTGCTGCCTCCCCAGCACTGCTGCCCCCCCAGCACTGCTGCCTCCCCAGCACTGCTGCCCCCGCCTCCAGCCTGGGCAATCTGGCATGTACAGCTGCCTTTCACAGCTCCTGCTACCTGTCTTTAATCCTCTCCACCCTCCTTTTCATCTGCTGATGAACCAGCTGTTGCTTATGTAACATTGCTTTCCAGGCCCTTTCCACTCCTCGCAAATAAGTACATTCAAATTTTGCTATTTCCTCTCAGCTTTGTGACACTTTTCAAGACATACTGGCTTTCTGATTCCAACCTGCTAATGCCTGTCTACAGGACTTCTCCCATCTCCAAACTGGATTAAGTGGCTAACCCTACAATGATACTTTTGCTGCTTCATATCAATATTTGCCTGCCAACAGCTGGCAAAAGCACAGGGCAGAAAAAACTACTGACAACACAAAAAATAACATACATACTAGGAGGTAGAACTGAGGTCCAAATGTAAGCCTTTAAGCAGGTTATCTCATGGCTTACTTTTTATTTAAAAAGAGGCTTGAAGCAGGGCGGGGGATATGATCGGAGGCACATTAGATCAGTTTTAACCAGCTACAGCTTTTCTAACTTTTCCATTAATGTAGATCATAGGAGTTGCACTACAGATTGGGACCCACATACAACAGAAAACAAATTCTGTGGACAAGACACATAAAAGAAACGGAGGAAAATGGAGTTGCCCAATTTCACCACATAGCAACAGAACTGTGAAGTTCAACTGCTGATACAATCCACCACATCGCCCATGAAACATCTCTTTTTCAATGCTTATTGCATCTTCCTTTACTCTGCCACCTATGTTTTTCACCTCATTTGAAGGACTAAATTTAAAGAATCTCAACCACTCGTAGAAGATTCTACCAACGTAGAGTCTGAAATGAAAAAGCGCCAGAAAGGTTCTGTTCACAAAGGCAGTGGCTGATTCTTCAAACTTACGACTGGAAAGCAGTGAGTATCCCCATCCATACCCTTCACTGCAAGATCAACTAACCGACTATTGCTACATGAGACATGAATTAATATCACTTTCCAGAAAAATTGTTTCTTCCTTTGTTTATTCACGTGTTTTCTAGGCCTCTTACAGTCACATTCTGCATCTCCTGCTACTGTAAAATGAGCCACCTCAGAAGCACTCTAATATGCACTTGTTGTTCTCTGTATTTGAAAGTCAGACAAGAGATTTTCAGTATTCGTGAGCATTTGTTTCAGTCTGTAATAAGTATCCACCCTTGACAGATTTCCTTCAAGAAAACTACACTCAAAGTGAAAACTGCTCAAGGCTTTCTGCTCCCATTAGTCTCCACTCAGAGCTGCATAACGTTCATTTGAGTCTGTCTGTCACTGGAGAGATGCTGTAAGCAAGAACTAGCAAAAGGGTCAGCATGAACCAAGCACCTATGGCAGGTTTTTCTGCGTGAGACTAGGTGGAGTTCACGTTGGGAAACAGGCAGCAAAGCACAGTTGCCAAAGACACAGATGCATGCAAGTCCCACAGTTGCCAGAAGTGACTATAAACTGCTGAACAGAACAGCAGCAAATTGCTGAAAAGTAAAAACCATTACTCCATAACACACAAGGTGACGCTGACATTCAGTCCATGACTTCTGTACAGGATTCATGTCATGTCATGTGTGTTTCCAGCTGGGGGACAGGCTGCACTGGCTGCAAACTCTGGGGGTTACGCAGTATTTCCCCAGAGATACAGATGTTCTATGAGATGTGCCTTCTAAGTAACAGCTACCATCAGTTTTAAGAATTTGCCAAACATTTGGGCTTAAACTAAAAAAGTTCCCACAAAACTCATGACATTCACCTTGCTGGAAGCCACCATGACACAGCAGTCGTACGTAGGCAGCACTTTGGGTAGAGGTGCATGAGGCTTTAACAGCTACACAGTGCAAGAGGTCTTGTCACTGATTCCATGCTTCTATCAAACTTCCATGCCTTTATGGTAGCCTTTCCTTCGTGCTCCAGATCAGATATTACTCACTGTATGCACACACCATCTGCTTCTGCTGGATGTCTGCAATGCACTGACTTGTAGGGACAGGGTTTACTGCAATGCCGCGTGCCTGACTGTGCTGGATGAGTCATTGCTGCAGAACAGAGACTCGAGTCCTCAGGAACAATTCCTGACAACAGAGAGATTCCTAAAAGCCATACCTTACACTGTCTGTCTTGAGAAGAAATAGGATGTCAAGAAAAAGGTCATGGACGTGCCAAGGAGAACCTTTTGGTTCTAAATTTCAAATTGGACAAATCCTCTCCTGTACTGATATTCTTCCTTTGGATGGTGTGTCACAGCAAAACAAAAGCCTTATAACTCACTTATATGCCAATTGTGCATCCTGCAAAGGGCGTTAAAGGATTTATTTCCAATTCCTATTCAGATCAGCTGGTGCTGTCTAACACATACTCTATTAGACATTTTTCACAATGCTCTTATCCAGGCTGTTGAAGGACATTGCAATACCCAATCAACACTAAAGCACCTCAGGTGTTTTAGTGATTGATTCACTTCCCTCGCCTTGATTCAGCAGGGCAGGGAAGTGACAGAGGCTGCAGAATGGTCTCTGTAGAAAAGATTTGTCAAAACTGGACAAAGTTATACATCCAAATATAATGTATTTCAGTTTCTCTTAAAAACACAGCTACTCTGATAGGGATTATTCCAATCTGACATTCCCTTCTGTCATTACACAGAGGAGCACAGGCTGTGTTGCTGTGTCTCACTTCACGAGCTTGTACCAGAGCACAGGTTGCTAAGTACAGTCTTTGTTCATTTGAGAAGGGGCAACTGCTAACCTGCTGGGCTGTTCTTCAGACACGAGTCTGCTTCTATTTCCCTTCATGGCCATGAAAGTCTGCCTGTGATAACAGTTTAATTACTGCCCTGTTATTTTTTTGGAACATTAAAGAAGATATAGAACCTGCTCTGACGTACTCAGAAATGAATTTTACTATGTCCCAGTTATTTTCTCACTTCCATCACTCAACTGACTCCCCAAAATGTAAAAAATACAGCACTTTTATCTTTTGAGCCACTGAGACATTGACTAAAATATTGGCACATGTCTTAATCACAGCAGAAATCTGGGGGGAAAAATTTGAAGCTCTCAAAAGCAATGAGTATAAAAACTATTTCTCTGTTACCAAAGGATCTGTTTAACCATAACTGCAATATTAACCAGTTGCAGAAAACTTCCAAATATACCTGTGACCACCGTAAACCTAAACCATCAAAAGGCATGCAGTGTGAAGAAAATCACAGCTGCTTGACAAATAGTTTAGGAGCAGAAAGTGAATTCATCTTGTTAGTCTTTTTTTTCCTATTTGAAGCTTAATATTATGGTAAGAAAGTGCACAAAACATACAATTTAAGATTAACAACTGCAACTCACTTCAAGGGATTTCATAACAATTTTCAAGCTTCATTAACAAATGGTAAGACAGATCAAAACAGTGACTTAAAGAAGAGACAAAATTGGTTTTCTGCCTAGAAGCTACGTTCTCTCTGCTCTAAGAGAATGTATTCACCACTGGTTAGTCCAGTCACTCACAAAACATAGGACAAGTTATTTGCCTTAGTCTGAAGGTCTAGTAATCTTTTCTCCTTTGTAATCCATGGAAGCTTTTCCAATAAACCACTGGGTAATACTGTATTACCTTAAAAAAATTAGAGATACATTATACTTCCTATAGTAGTGCTGTTGAGATTAAAGTTGTCTACTACCTTTAGATAAAATATTGTTTAAATTTTTTGTTAGGCATTACTGTAATTTCTTGTACCACATTTGATAGCCAGGAAGGAGACAGTGATAAAATACATTAGTGGCTCTATAAAAGCTTAAATCTGAGCATCTGGAGGGCTTGTACTGAATATACCCTTATACAGATAATCGCAGAGAATTTACAAGCATGGAAGAATTATAGGCAAAGAGAAATAAATGCAGAGTAAAGCTGTTTCAATAAAATGGTTTTCTCTTCAGAGGAACAGAAAATGAGTCATAGTAGGTACATCTTAAAGACATTTAGATCAAGTCAACGGAGATAGCAAGCAGAGATGAAAGCATTGTTTAGTACTAGAAAAGTAATTTGAAGTAATTCCCATTAGTGGGAACGACAGACCAGTGATGTGCATCCAGATAAGCTGCTTCTTTTGTTAATAAACTGAGATGTTTACAAGACACAAAACCAAAACACAGACACACAAGGACACTTCTTGCTTAAACATTATGGGTTTCACATTTCATTTAGAGCAGAGAATTTTATTTCCTGAGCAGTTTTACAAAACCACCTGTTGCTACTTGCTGTGCAATTAAAGGTGTAAAGTTTTGGTATCCAGCATTACTGCAGTAAAAACTGGAAGTTAAAATTGTGGGCCAGGACCACACACTGTTATACATTCCTCAGAAAAAAGCAAGAGTGAGAGTGGCAAAAGGGAAAAAGATTAGAGTAGTAGGTGAAATTTTCGTTATAAACCTCAATGCTTGGCTACATCACACGGCTTTAACCATTTCCTGCACAGGTTTTCCAGATGTATCCTGAAGCACTACACCCCTACAAGGGACACACATTCAAGACCAGTTTCAATTCCCATTTTCAGCTGCATCATTAGTGAAAATTAACAGTCAATACAAAACACCCTCAAGCACAACAGTGCCCAGTTTCCTGCCTTGAGATGACCTGACTACCAGAGACAAGCATTTCAACCTACCTGGGTGATGACAGTGTGCTACTGACCTCAGAGAGCCAACCCACATAATTTCTGGCAGAAGTAACACTCCCAGCCTATTACATAAGCACAAAAATCTAGTTTTTTAATCAACTCTAATAACTTTTTTTCACAAAAGGTAAAGTTTCTGTTTCTGAAATGAACATTAAAGCAAATAAACACCAAAAGAATTAGGAAGACTAGAATAAGCAAGCCATGAAAGGAATTTTCAGCTTTTGAAAGACACTATTTTCTTATAATAAGAAGTCAAGAAAAAGAAAATCTGCATTGTGTTCCTTCTACCTTCACTTGACTTGTCTTTCCCATGGGATTAGTGGGACAAAATTAAGCCATTTTTGCCTGGGTATTTTACTCTGACTTTATTTCATTCAAGAAGTAAAATGCTGTATGCTTTGCAGGATCAAAGCAGGCTTGGGGATATTTTAAAGGGGAAATCCTTTTCAACTTCCTTTATCATTATTTCTTTGTATTATTCAATAAATAAAGTTAATACTATCAGCCTATGAAGCTGGAAGTCATCTGGGTGACAAAGCAAGCAATACACAGTTGTTCATGAAATGCAAGATTCTTGGAGGACAGCCTGGTTTGTCATGAGGCACCCAGGAAACAACTGTGCAAGTAATGTCTGTAATTGGGCCTGTAATACAGGTATTACATGCAGCCTGACAATCTCTAGCAGAGAAAAGGGCCAGGGTCCACAACTAGTACAAAAAAACCATCACTGTAAATCTGCAAATTACTTTATACTGAGATGGTGCTTGGAATTCCCCTGGTGATGGCCCATGGCCATCAGTCTCTGCTGAAGAAGTCCCTCAAACCCAGACATATTCTCTCTTGCCATCACAGATGACTATGACCAATATTGCACATCGGATAGAGCAATCTTCTTAAAGAAGGAAACATTTTAATACATACTTAGTTGCCTGTGTGACATTTTTCTCTCAGTTTATATATTCCTTGAAACTTCCTTTCACTCCTTTAGTTAGAATCTGACTCTAACACTGATGACAATCAGCAGAAATTAGAGGTAAAAGGGTTGCAAGGGTTCAAAGAATAGACAAAAACTATTTCTCATTATTTGAATAGAACCAGTTTGAAAAAGGCCAGTTGAGCTAGAATCTAAGTAATCCTGAGCTGAAGTAAGTCTATATTTTTTGTAAAAGAATCTAGCAATCTATGGACAAAATATGTACATAAATTTCCTTAACAGCTTTAAAACAGTTAAAAACCGAATTCTTACCCTTCATTTACTACATGCAAGCTTATGGTAACAACAGTGAGCTCACACATTATAAAGCAAACACTCATATCTTCGTTCTCCTGCCTTGCTTTTTCATTCATAACCTACACAGCAAATAACTCTAACCACAGACTGCATTTCCCATAGAATCTGTCATCTGTAGTTCAGTTAATCACATAAAAATCTCGTATACATCCTACCAGCCTTCACATTTACTGCATCTATATTGGTGATGAACACTATCAATAGTCATCAAAATGTGATTTTGAGTATGGATTGGAATAATTATAGGCTAGCCCTGTACAATGACATTTAACCCAAAGATCCTTAAGACAGGAACTTGTGAAAGGACTCCTGTAATATGAGTAAGATTCATTGTTAGAACCACTGCAATGAACATGACTGATACCTCTGAGACTTAAACGAGCACAAAGGGAATACTTCTCGTTTATAACAGTACCAGCTGTTAAAAGCAAGAGGGCCAAACAGTGCCTCCAGCTGTTTCCCTGTGGCTGTACTACTTGGGTAGTTGCAGACTTACCCTCTGTGATCCAGATGCTGAGCCTTTAAATGAAGTGCGTTTGAAGGAGCCACTCATCCTCCGTACGGAACCTGTGAACTTTCCTTTCTTAATCCCCTCCATAATGGAACTAGTACCCCAGCACCAAAGAAAACCCTGATTTCAGTCATGTAGTCTGAGCAGGTTTTTTCCTGAAGCCAACAATCATTAAGTTATAGCTTAAATATAAGGTGAGACAAATGCATAGAACAAAATCAAAGCCAAATGATGAGACTCCTGCTCCGATATGCACCCTGTCACAAGTGTTACCAGCAGCCAGCCCAGCAGAAAAACAAGGCAATACACTGATAGCAACTGCTGGCCCCCTCCCTCTTCTCTACTGACTCTATAATCAGGCTTAATGCACACAGCTTCTGCAAGCTATGGTTTTTAATGGACAGAGATTTAATAAATGGTGATTGAAGGTAAATCTACTTTAGAAGCAGCAGCCCGAAAGGTTTTTATTTGTGCAAAGCACAGGGCAGTCAGATGGAAATTGTTTTGGTATCAGTAGAAAGGCACATGAAAAGAGCAGATGGTCCTCAGCAGACCACGGGTTAGAGGCCTGGTGGAGCTCTAAAGGGTAACTGCTGATGGCAAGTGTGCCTACACCAGGGACGAGAGTGACAAGGTTTTAAAAGCAAACAACCCATAAGATCACCAGTTAGATTCTAACTAATCAGGGAGTGAGGGTAGATAAGGTGTGCTGTGCATTATCTTCATGAATTCTCACTAATAGCTCAATGCATCTGTTCTGTACTATTCTGCCTAAGTATGCAGAGTGAGAGCAAAAGGAGGTAGTTAGGAGAGGATAAAAAAGAAATGAGGAAGACACAAGGTTCTTTAAAAGAACAATGAAGTAATTATTGACTAGGAAATATCTAGTTGGCTCCAGAAGACATCAGCCCGGAATTTGTTTAACGGTCTCATTTAGAAAAACAAAATGCATGAGAGCACTGAGAAAACAGAGATCCACTTCAGAAAAATACACAGGGAGGGCTGACTTGTAACCATGAGGTTAAGTCAGAAGCACCACTAATTTCCAGGATTTAGTTATAGAGTCGTACTTTTTATTTATTGTCTTTTTTTAGGTTTATCCCTTTGTCCCTCAGTAAGACTGGCATAGGTGCCTGCTTGCAGCTGATTGGAGGAAGCACAAAAAACGGTACTGAAAACCTAAAACAAAATGTGGAAGAGGCTGATACACAGAGATGCACCAAATTTGTTGTTCTGGTCAACACAAGAACAAAAATAGGAACATATTCTTCAGAAAGCAGAAATTTTGAAAACAAATCTGTTCTTCAAAACACAGTGTAGAATGTAAGGAATCAACTCAGTCCCTTTGGATCTGTGATTTTAAGATGTCTGAGCTCCCTATAACTGTTCTTGGTGTATTTCAAGGACCACTGGATTTTTACAAGTCATCACTACCAAAGGGATGTTTGCATTCAAGAGCCAGATGAAAGCAATCATTGCAACAGAAGTCACTGACTACTAACCCTAGCTACAAAAATCAGGCAACTAAGCTGATGTTCTTGCCCCCACTGTGTTTATACAACACTTCATGGGCCATTTCCACTAGACTGGGAAACAGAAACATGCACCATGCTGGCACTTTCAACAGCTCTGTGTTTGAGAAGCCCAAGTTTAATAGATTTTTCAAAAGAGCTTGTGGTTTTAGGAGTGTAGTCTCACAGTCTTTTAAAGCAAATGTTATTATGAAGGTTCCTGTCTCATGGTGGAGTTTTCTGCTTCATCAGTTGAGCTGATTCAATGGTTTGTATGGCCTGGATCAGAGCTGTGTAACCACGTGGTCTAAATCAGCACAGGGGGAGGAAAGCACAGTAATCTCTTGCCACAGGATATTGTTGGACAACAAATAAATATTTGGCACAGTATGGAAGTGAAATACCCTTAAACTGGTTCTGAAATGGAACAATCCATGACATGAAATGACACATCTGTCCATCATCCTCCACGTTTTGTAACTAAATCAAATTGGTCAAGCTCTGATTATGAAAATACCAAGAGCACACACCCCCATAATGGAACAAGCAGAGTGCAGGCACACTACCTGCAAGATCACCATCAAGGGCCTTGGCAGCCTGCTCCCTGGGAAAAGGAGGATGCATGCATTTCAAAGTACACAGAAGTAACACACCAAGACATACATAGTTGTACATCTTACTGATACCACACCATGGAAATTTAACATCTGCAGTCATGAACAGATCCATGTCCCAAAAGCCCTACAATGCGTTTTAAAAAAGTTAATAGCTTGGTTACAGACAACTGTAGTTGTTTCGGCCCATAGAAAAAAACCCAGCATTGCTCTTGCTGTTCACAGAGCTGTATTATATGACATTACATTAGAGATGTTTGATGTTAGTTTAAAACAAAAAGCAATAGATTTAAAGCTTTGACTGTAGTCCAGCATGTCAGCTAAAATGTTTCCACTCACCCTGGTAGCCAAACTAAATATGGAAAGCAGCAGTCCATAATCCAATGAACTTTATTTACACTGACAGGAAGGGGTAAGATAGGCTTAGACCTGTATAAAGACCTACATGTACAAGACATATAGAATTAGGCCTTCCTTCACTTTGCACTTAATATGAGTAGTAAACTAACACAAGTTTCTTTCATAGGCAACGGATTAGAAAACAAAAACTTAAAGCACTTTTTAAAAATGAGATGTCTTAGAAGAATGTTTTCTGTAAAAAAAGCATGCTGGTTTGATGTCCTTTGACATTTGTGATACAATATGAAAATTTCAAGAGTCATGCCTAGGGTCCATTATGCACTTAACAGTTCTTGACTCTTTATTTTGCCTCCCTGAAACAAAGCACAGACAGAATATTGCTCAGTGGTGGTTACCTACCATGAGAATGAGCACTCTTGACGTCACTGGGGACTTCCGGGAGAAGAGTCGACTTCTTCCATAAACTACATATCCTCAAAGCACTGCTGGAGCAACCTAGGCAAGAGCATATTTGGATTAAAAATGTAACAGTTTACACAAAAACTCAGCAAGTGACTGGCAGGTGACAGCTAGAGAAAAGAAGTTCCACGTAGTCAAGTCTACACCTAAACTCAGAGGAAGACTGTGGGCTACTTTTACTTCAGCATTGTCTGTTTCTCCATTCTAGAGCTTTTCTTATTTACCAACCATCTGTCCCCTCTCTTGCAAGGAAAACAGCAGGTTTAAAGAAAAATTAAAACAGATTATGAGATGTGGAAAGAAAAGATAAACAAATAACCTGTTTGTGCCAGTGGGCCTGTAAATTGGTGCCCATGTGAGCATTCTCACATACTAGAAATAATCTGCACTGATCATATGAACAACAAACCCCATGCTAGTAAATAACAAAACATATACCAGCAATCTTACATAAATAACCTGCCAAGGGAGTAGAAACCCACCAGGTCACACTGTCACCTCATCCTTGGAGGTGATGAACCATCAGCTTCCCCGTATTTGTAGAATAACAGAAAAAAATAAGCTGGAGCAACTTGTGAAGCTCACCTACTCTGACCTCCCATTCAAAGGAGAGACAACCTAAATTCTGATCAAGTGGTCCAGGGCTTTGTCCAGCTGAATGCTGAAAACCTCCAAGGACAATGTTTCCAGTCCTCTGGGTAAGCTGTTACAGTACTCCACCATTCCCCACTGTGAGGATTTTTTTCATTATGTCCCTGTGGAATTTCCCTTGCTGCAGTGTTTCTTCCTTCTGCACTTATGAGAAGAATCTGGCTCCATCTTTCCTGTAACACTCCTTTACTTAGTGGAAGACTACAACTTAATTCTTCCTTAGCCCTCTTCTCCCCAGGCTGAACAGGCTCCTCCAGCCTATCTTTACATCTGGGGCTTCCATATTCCAACCACCCTCGTCCCATAGGCCCCAAAAAAGGTATTTTTCAATCCTGTACTAAGGAGCTCCCAAAATAAAGACAGTGCTCCAGATGCAAACTCATGAGTGCCAATCAGAGGGAACAAACATTCCCCTCTCACTAATACAGCTTTCAACACTGCAAGGGCACTCTGCTGACTCACCTTCAATTTGCTGTTCACTCGGATTCCAGGTCCTACCAACACAGGGGCTTTGCATTTGCCTTAATAAAATGTTACTAAGTTTGTGTTGGTCAATTCCTCCAGCTCGTTAGAGAAACAGCCTCCAGCTGTGTTCCCCTCAGTATAGCTGCAAATTTCCTACAAATGCACTCTAGCCCATTTTCCAGGGTATCAAAGATGTTACACTATATGGGCCCATTACTTTATCACATTTTAGCTACAAAGACGTATTCAAACTGAAAATTAAAAACAAAAAAAAAGTGTTCATCTTAGCAGTTTAGAATGTGCTGAATTGAAGCACAGACAGATAACTTAAGAGTCTGAATTTGTGACAGAGGGTGTTCCTTTGATCCTGCTTTACTATAGCATCCTCAGAGACATCAGAACAGTTTTACAGCAGGCAGAAGCCCACTGAACAGCAGGCTGAGGCAGCTGATGACTTCTTGCATAGACAGGACTAGCTGCCAGCTGTTTAACCATTTTCCACGTGGTTACATGATCACTGGTGCTAACATTTGAGCAACTGTGGTTGGATGGGCTTCATTTGACCACAGAACACCACGGTGAGTTCTCCTGGAGCTTTGTGGCTCCTTTCCCCTTCCTGAGTGCATTAAAGGCTTGTACAGGCAGCACACAGCAATTTGAAGCTCAATCAGCTTCCATCTCAGTGAGTAGGTGTTATATTAGAAATGGAAATTAAGACCTCACATCACAGAAAATGGTGTCGGGAGATCATTTTTACAGGAAAACTTGTCCAGCACTGCACTTTTGACATTCTAGTGTTTTCAAACAGTATCACAGAAAGCTGTAGCTTTTATTAGGAGAGACTTAATCTCTGAGTAATAAAACCGAGTTACTTGTTTTCTTTCCCTGGTTTGAAATTACCTGGGATGGAAAAAATAGCACTACAAGAAAATGATGGCTGAAGACAGCACAAAATGTTATGTGCATTCATCTGTCCCTGCCCATAATAGACAGTGTATTATACTTAGATTACACTGCCTAGAACTTGGTAGCTATTTCTGCAGCACTTTCCATCTTAACATTCAAGTGACTTGAACATTAAAAACCTGAACTTCGGCACCCTCGGGAAGCAAAGAAGCACTCTCCTCTCTAACAAATAAGGGAGAGGCTGAGATCTGTGTGACGTTCAAAGCATGAACCTCCAGGTGTGACAAACACCTTTTTTTCTTTTTAGCTGGGTTCTGGTTTCCTCCCCCCTTCCCCCAGTCTGATGGCAGGGTTGATTTCCAGAAGAAAGCCAGTCACAGCTCCCAGCTTGTCTGGGCTGCACATTTCCTCATCCATTAATTGCTCATGGACTGGTAGCAGAGGATATGCATCACATGTCAGGAAGTCATTAGATAATACCTTCCATGGAAAGAATAACAGACTTATACTTCACACATCAATCTAATTTTCTGCTTGTGCTCTCTTTTTCTTTTTTTCCCTATAAGTATTACCCAGAATAATAACAGAAATCCAACATAATTTTACAGATAAGGAATAGTATAATTGCTTACAGGCTGCAATATTGATAAGACACTCACTAACTTTGATTGCTTAAGCTCAGACAGTTCCTGACCTAATTCTGAAAAATTATGAAAAAGCAACAGCTCCTATAATATCAAATGGAAGCTGCCACTTTTCTTCAATTCAGGTTCTTGTTGCCTCAAATGACTTTTCAAAAACTGAAGCAGATAAAGGCCCTTATCTGGCATAGAAGACTATCTAATTCAATCTTGGCATTTATAGGGATCTAGGCCATGGTTAATGGGTATTTCTGAAAACTCAGGCCTCGATGGTATATAATATGCCAAGGCCCCATGTACAATAATTTACTTCACATGCAAATTGCCTGCTAATGGAATTAGAGAGCCAGTGACAGCTTCTTGCTGTTCTCAGAGAGGCAGAGCTGAACCCAGGACATTGGATTCCTTCACTATGGCATCACATTCATCTTCCAACCAAGCTGAAAGAGCTGGTGGCACATTTAGAATCACTTGGGAGCAGTCTGACAAATCAGGCCCTTGTCTCATCCTACTATTGTGCAAATGGATAGGTCTTCCAAGGTAAGAAAAGAAAATTGATTTCTTGACTTGTGTTGCTTTAAAACATGGGGAGGTAAAAACCTGAATTCTAAAAAATAGAATGAATACAATAAAAAGAAAAGACTGTATGCAGACTGAAGTTCATAACTGTTTTAGGGACACTAAAACAAAATAAGCAAATTGTAACTCTGGATACAAAGCTAAGCCTCTAAATATATTCTATGATTTCACTTCTACTTTAAGGATAATGACAACAAATTAATTACAATGATGTTCAGTCTCAGCACACTTGGAAGTGACTTTCCTTTTAGACAGACAGAAAACCATAACTCTTTGCAGTCCTCATAGTCATAGTAATAAATTAAGATGACAGAAAGGATTACACTGCTCTTTATGTGATTATTTTACAAACCAGATTTTCTGAATCTTTTTCCATTTTCTATGCAGCATCAGCCCTGAGCAAGGACTTCTCATTGGAGTCAAACTTGTCTATGTGACAAAGCACTTCCTTGTCCTAAAGTAAAACACCTGTTAGCCTCGACTGACAGATAATATAAAGTACTGAGAGTATTCACCCCGAATGACCATTATGATCAGTTTGTCTGAATAATCAGGTCAAGATTTTTCTTCATTTTCCCTATGTTTTCATTATTTCCAAGCACTCTGTTTCTATTCAAATGATCACATGCCATAAATAAAATGCCTTTAAATATTTTCTGTTAAATACTGTTTGGAATGTTTTTTCCTATGTCTAAAACAGTCTGAAATTGTCTGTACATCCATACACTTACTTTTGCTAATAAAAATGGAATGCTAACTCTGTTATTGGAACCACAAACTGGATGGGAGCACCAAGAGTCTGTTGAGCTGGGCAGACTGGAAAGATGCTGGGAGCCTCCTGGGTGTGAGCAGGGTGACCCTAGACCCAAAATGCAAACCAGACTGATTTCAGAGGTAGAACCATTGCCATTGGTGGTGGCTCCCTGCTGAAGATGTGATTCAGGCTGGGTGACCAACGTATACTGCATAAACACAGGCAGAAATCAGCTTCAGCCCCACAATCTTAAAAGTAAATGGGGTTTTGACATAGATTTCAATGAGAACAGGATCTCAGAAGAATTACATGAGGTTTTGTCTTCATTTCATTTGATTTGAGTAAAATCATCATTTCAGTATTGAATACACCACTTTTGTCAATGCATTACCATGTCTCAAACAAAGCTAGTTAAATAAATCCAGACCATTTCCATAAGCACAATCAACTAAAGGCTGCCAAGAAAGAATGTTTCTTACTTAGCTAATAACAGAGGACTTGAAAGGGTAGTGAAGGAAAAGAGAGAACCGAAAAATCAGAGTATAAGCAAAATGAGTAATTTAATGACAAGTGAACATGGAAGCCTTGAACTGCCCCACTGGATACCAACCCACAAAACTCCACCGATCTGAGAACTAAAAGAATGAGGCTGTAGCTCTGGAAGATGCTTATTTCTGCTTCCCACCACAAGCCAGTATCTGCAACTGGTGACAGAAAATCTGCTCCCTGCTTAGGTAACCAAGGAACGTCTGAAGAGCAGATGTGCTGGAAATTCTGCTAATATTCAACATACTAAATGATGAAACAAGGCTGCCTACTGTGCTTCATCATTCCCGAGGTAAAAGAACCAATTGGTTCTTATTAGGAGATAACTGAATTGCTATCAGTTCTGAAAACAGGGAAGGACAGACTTCCCCGACATGCTCTGGTAACGTATCAATTCTCTAATTCATAGCACTGGGTTCGGCTGGAAAGTCCCAAGCACAGAATGCTCAGTCCTGCATTCACCGTGTGGAATCCACGGGAAGTGCTCCCCACAGGGTGGGATCCATGGGAAACGCTCCGCACTGGGTGGGATCCACGGGATGTGCTCCCACTCCCCTAAACTCGGCATCTCCCACGCACACCCTTTCGGGTGCCACCGGCGCCACCTGGTGCTGATTTGCAGCGCGTGTTTCCTTGGGAAAGCACAGGATTGTCTCACGGAGTAGTGTCCGTCCTCCCTCCCTCCGGAAATATAACCATGGCTAGTATTTAATACACTGGCATGCAGGAAAGGTCAAATATGTTCATCTTTACTCACAATTAATCGTCCAGAAGAGGTTTAAAAACCTCTCAGTACAAAAAGGAATTTAATCAGCCGGTGACCTTTCCTAAACCCTGATGTACTGGTACTGTACACCATCATGTTGGCTCTGATTGTGAAAAACGCTTTTCAAATGAAAAAAGTAAACAAAATACACAAAATAAATTTGGACCAGTTAGCAATAATTCTAACTGTAACCTAGAGAAGACCCAGAAATGTGCAAATGAATACATTTTGGTGCCTTACTTTACATTGAAATGTGTTCTACATCTTATCTTTACAGTTACCTTGCAGCTAACTCATGCTTCAATATGAAGCATGAGTTAGCTGCAAGGTAACTGTAAAGATAAGATGTAGAACACATTTCAATGTAAAGTAAGGGACTGAGAATCAGATATTCTCTTCCTGTCCCTGATTTTCTATGGGACCAGATGCAAGCCACCCCATATCTTGAATATCTTGGTTTCTCTACCTCAATAAGAGAAGCAATCATATAAACCTATGCAAAGACTCTGAACTCCATTATATTTGTAAATTCAGTTGAGTTCTTGGACAGATACAAGTATGTTTATGGTTTGCAAAGTGCTTGAGCAAACAATCCCTACATTTTTAAAGAACATTCTCAGCTGTACTGACAAGCCCACAGTTCTTTATGGTAATGGGTTCAAAGTTTTGCAAGATGTTTTAAGTACTTTCCCAATATTAATGAAATTTTACAGAAGAGAAGAGAAAGGCAAACCTCAGCTGAACTCTGAAGGATGCTAATTTAAAAGGGGTGGCTACAAAACCCAAACACCTCATAGTTCATCACCAGAAGAAAGAAAAGAGAGGAGAAATACAAATATAATATTATGATCCCCCTTCTCTGCATTAGAACTCTACCACTTAGAGGTTTCTTTATTTCAGTTAAATTTACCCATGACAGATGATGCAGTCCGGAAACAACTCTAGCACACGTCAGCGAGCAATAAATCAGCACGTTCTAGGTGGCCTTGTCTGACAGAGCTTAGCACCTGTCAGCGTATTGCTGGTCCCCATTTACTGTCATTGCATAATTCACCGAGTCCTGTGACATCTCAGTGAGCTGTGTCATGATGCTGCATGTTTTCTGACTGCAGTGTTTTACCTCCTGTCGACCAGTGTTTGTTAAGAAAGGTACATTAAAGCAGTGAAACCTAATTAAATTGGAGGAGGTTTGAAAAACACCAATTAGGAGAAAAATCCATTGCTCCCATCTGCCTACCAAGCACTAGGTAAAAAAGCACTGTGCTTTTTGCTGCCAATCTCTGTAGAAGAAGGGGGCAGCCCCTTAAGGTTTTCACTGATTTCCTGGGGATTGCCAACAGGAGTTGCTGCAATGCTCATGCCAGAGAAGGACACCACCACATACTCTCACTCACAGGCTGTCAGGAGCACCTCATCCCTCTCATCTGTTGATCACGACATCAGCTGCAGTTCATGCTCAGTGGTGAGACGTGCCAAGTTAATCACTGGAAACGAACAGCTTCTGGGCAGCTACAGATCAGTCCTCTACCAGCAACACCCAGACCTGAGAGCCACCAGCGTGCCATGCCCCCTGATGGTGAGAGGCAAGGGGAAGTTACCCGTGACAGATCCATTACCCAGATCTTAGTCCAGGAGCAATTTTAGAACTTGCACCTTTACCAGCTCCATCAGTGGCAGGCTCTCCATTTCTGCTAGGAACCATTATCACAGTAATACCTTCCAGCTGACCAACTCCTGCCACACGGATCTTCAGAGATTGGACAAATGATGGTGGACTTTCTTTACTGCGACTTAAGTTTCAAAAAGTAACACTGATGAGGGCCTACACGATGGGATGAGGACTTCCCTTTTCCCTCCTTCACAGACAATATCCTGATCTTTTCAAAGTCGGGATCACACCAGTCAGCCATCTCTCTCCTGACTACACAGTCGCAGAGATACCAATAAAGACAAAAACTGTTCCAAACCACGAATGCTGGAATCAAATGAGCAAAGCAAGACAATCAAACACTACAATCCCAGCTGACCTTGCAGTAATAGGATCACACCAAGATTAGTCTATGTCATAGATTAAGCCCACTGAAGTAAACTAATCTTTTTGCAGTCAGCTAAGACTATATGTTTACTCACTAAGCTGGGAAAAACTCAGGAATGTAAAATGTGTGTTAGCTGGAACAGACAATCTAGACTGCAGCTACATGAATGTTTAGCAGGATTATTGCTGCAACGCTGACTTTAAGGTGCCTTCAGAAGGGAAAAACTCTTTAAACAGGTTTTTAAACTGTATTGTTTGACTTATGAAACACTTCAACTCTACCACTTCACATTTAGGCAGTCAGCTTTTTGTCTCAGCAAAGCAGCATAGAGAGCTTCCAGAAGAGGCATCCTGCACACCACCACAAACATGCCTTGCAGGCAGCGGGACAGCCTTCCTTTGGCTGGCAGAGCAATATTCCATTCTGACTGCAAACAACAGGAAGCTCTGAGCTGTGGCAGCTCTGAGAAGGAACAGCAGAACCCCTGTGCTTCCCTGCCCATCAACACAGCAGCTGGTGACTGCTCACGGCACTGTCCCAACCCACTGCTGCCCTGCATCAGCCCCTGAGCACCACGATCACAGCTCACCGCACCACAAGTGTTTGGGGTTCGTGGTTTGTTTCCTGCTGAGCACCACGGAACCATGACTTGTCCAACCAGTAAGAGCAATGGCATTTGTCCTTCTGTCTCCAGGGACTGACGTAGAGCTGGAGGCATTTTCTTCCTCACAGGAAGCCCCTTTCTGGTGCATACATCACACTTCTCTAGAAAATGTGATCACCAGTCTGCACACCTTTAGGAACTACCCATGCTGCCATCTCAGTCCCAGCTGCTCACAGTCATTTTTGCAGACTTCTCTCCTTCACCTCTCTTAATTAAAATGTATTTCAGGGTCTCTAGTCTGAATTTTCATCAAAATATCAACAGGACTGACAGAGGGGAACTGGGGGAATTACACAGAAATAAACCATGTTTTGGCAGGGTTTCCTCATTTTCCTTTGTTTTTCTACTCATGGAAACAATCACAGCCCAGTGTCCCCAGATAACATAGCCAACAACTGTTCCTGGAGAACTGGGTACCCCAGACAGTGAGCTGACATCAGACACTGTTTTATGGAAGGCACAGTGTAAGTGCCACCAAAACCAGGCTGTGCAAACCTCTGGACAGTCACCACTACAGGAGCACCTGAGCAGCAATGTCCCTGCCTGCAAGGCAGAGTACCACGTGTCACCATCATCCTGTGCTACTGCTGCTGAACTTACCAAGCTGTCGCAACAGATAAAAGTGCAAAATTTCAAATTAACACATCCACTTAGTTCCAAACATACATACACATATATCCAGTCAATATATACCTATTAGTGCACCCAAAGTAGTTTTCCCCACATCCTCAAAAAATTTCATTTTCATGTGCTCCAGAACAACAGAATTACGACAAAATGAAGGCTTCATGAAATATTTTATAAGTAGGTACTGTCTTGAGAGAAAATTCGTAAATAATGAAATCCAAGAATAGTTTGACAGAAGATGAAGAAAACTTCTTGACTATGAAAACAAATTCTAGTTCATCAAGAAGTACTCTTTTGTGCTGTGCAATAGAACATCTCAGAATTTTTTCCCCTTAGCAATTACTACAGATGTTGGGGCCCAATCCTTACAGGTGTTATATTCTCCACATAAAATTTACCATAGTTCAGAAACAAAAGCAGCGCATATTTTAGGACTTAGGGAGAGTTAAGCATAGATTGGCTTTATGCCAGCCCTCAGCAGTAGGCTGAATTCCACCTTTAATGAAGTTGATATGAACTAGGCTTTTCCAAGATCTGTAGGTTTGCACCTACTGTTAAATTAGAAAACTGTTGTTACATTGTTTCACTGCAGCCAACTAATTCTCAGCATACACACGTTTGAATCAGATTTTTGACATTTGTTTTTGAAGGGAATAAGCAGATTAAACAGAACTCAGTGAACACTGAATACTTATTGTATCAGGACACATCTAGATGTAACTGTGAATGAAAAGATTTCCAAACTGAACTAGGAAGAAACATGGTCATATGGCAACTTGAACCACTGGTATTTTCCAAAAACTTGGCCTCATGTTAATGCAAAAGGTTTTAAATTAGTTGTGATGGCAAGTAGTTTCAAGTAAGTCTGACAACTGGCTTGAATGGAGACAAGACTGAAAGCAAGCATTTGTAGCTTTGAACACATGCTTATGCAATTAGTCTTGATGAATATATCCCTGATTGACTCCATTTGCAGATACTTTCCTTGACAATGCATTACTCTTGCTTAGCTTAACCCATATTTTGTCCAAGATGTCCTTGCAAGATGGATTCTTGGAAGAACTATGTTTGCCCACAACTTACTTTTGAACTTTTAATTTCCAAACTTGTGTGGCCCGATGAAAGGGTGAAGGCACATATTGGTATCATTCATCTTGGTGTTACTAGCAGAAAACTGTACATCAAGCAAGATTTCTGCAGCAAAATTAACAGGAAATTTCAAGTAGAAAGGTACTTTGAAGAATTTTCCATTGACACCCCTGAAACTGGCAGCTAGGGCTGCAAAGAGAATCTCTGAGCTGTAGTTTATATTTATGACACACATGGTTCATGGTTACCCAGCAAAAGCGTGAGTCCTCACAAACTACAGCAAATGACCATAAGACTGAGGTTTTATTGCTGCCATTGAGCTCTCTTTGGAGTTGCTACATCCACATTCTCTAGTGCCTCCCAGCTGCTGTGCACTGCCTGAGTCCCTGCAAAACTCCCAAGCTCTCATCCCAGGAACAGGCAGGGGTAGGCCATTTCTCACCTCAGCCACTCGAGGCCCAACTGATGACTAAGTCCACTGCCAAGCTCCATTTCAGCAGCCACAGAATCAATACAGATATGAAGAAAGCTACTGTATTGATCTAATTTGATTTTCTGTTATGTGTTCATCTCAAAGTAACTGTGACTATAACAGATTCCAGTGTGGTTGGTGAAGTAAGATGAACTGCAAATGTTCAGAGCTCTATCCCTTTGCTTCAGATCAAGGAGCACTGAAGAGAAAATCATGACAATGAAACAAAAATAACCCCAGTTAAACACAATCAGTTAATTTGGAATCTTTGCCTTGCATCATGCTTACAGCATCAGGCATTTTTCTTTCATCGTCTGTTTCTTCTACTGTTCTGTGTATCAGCAATGTTTTGTCCTACAAGTATAATGAGTACTAAAACCCCTGAACTTGGATAAAGCATTTAACAACTACATAGCAAAACATATATGTATCTCTGCACTTTCTCCTCAAACATCTGTCAGATGGCTAAAAATTGACTTTCATTATTCATTCCGAAAAAAAAGAATCCCTCTCTTCTATTAAATACAAGATAGAGAATGTCTTGATATATAAAAATATTATTGTATTAAAAAAGGCGCTCAGCTCTAAACTCTTTAGGATGAAGGAGTATCAGAAGACACACTGGAAGAGATAACCACCTCTTGGGAGAAAACCACAGGCAGCTTTCATCTCCCTGAAGGCAGAATGAGCCTTTTTTAGCTTTCTGCTTTGCAAGATCTTTGACCCAAGCAAACGGCCACTAGAACAGTGGCAGAAAAGACAACCATATTTATTTTCTCACCTGCATCCAATCTGCACCCATGTATCTTACTGGTTTCCTTAACGTAGAAAAATGAGAAGCACCTACCTTGTCAGACTTGAAGAAAGCACCACATCCTTGGGGTGTGTGTCAGACACAGCAAGATAGAGTTCAGTCTAAAATCAAAGTATTCCCCATAGCCTTAGCACGCGGAGGTTCTTTTAGCTCTGGCAGAGGATGTACAAACGTCCACCCAGGGTATTACTAAAGGCTAATTCCTAATTCCCTTGAGTAAGCCTGATTGCTGCTATGGACTACTACAGGCTTTATTCCTATTAGAGACTTACTGGTTGCCAAAGGTGACAGTGCTGTGTCACAAATAATCATGAAAGTGATACGGTAAAGGGTTTCTGAAAATTTAGCTTTGATTAAAAAGATCCAAATTTTCAGTCTGTAGCTGTTTAAGCCTGAGAACCAAGCAGGTATTTATGTTTCACTTTTCCAGCATTAGCTGGTAGGCAATAAGGTCACATACCCCTTCCACTCTCAAGTCTAGCTGCCACTCAGAGACATGGAAGCCTTGAACTGGAGCAGGCTGACACCACTCCCCAGATGACAGCAATTATGAGAAGGTCAAGCCATGTCAGAAAAAGCAGTGCTTGTATTCAGTGTTCAGTTTTGGGTGTAGGCCATCTAATCTTTTCTAACCACATAACTTAAGAGCCAAGGCTGGTTACCAAAAAAGCAAACAAATCCCAGGAGGGGTTAACACCTGTAACTCACCCACAGCAGGAACAAGAACAATGGTACTGACTGGAGACATTGTTTGATGTTCCCACTGCTTTAAAAGAAACCAATACCTTGCAACCCAGCTGCAACCAAAATGAAACTCTCATGAACTAGCTGGAAATGCCACCAGTGAGTAAGGCACAGTCCAAGGCATATGTGAGCATATGCATGAATTTCACGACATTCTGCATCACAAATTTTGTTTCGGTAAGGGAAATTCTGTATTTTATGTAAATTTTGACAAAACCACAAAGGAGGCATATTCAGTGTAGGCTGACTTCTCCCATTGTGGAGTATGTTGTTCAATCAAACTATATTGTGACATTCAGCTTAGGTAACACAAAGCAATCTTTGCAGGACAGAGTGCCAAATTAGAAGCTGCCTTGCAAATAAACCCTTCATTTTGTTTTTATTTGTAAGAAAAAAAGATTAATGTAATGGGCAGGTGAGTTTCCAAAGAGGTGACAACAGAGCTGTAGAAGTTCTCAAAGTTTATCAGTAGCCACTGAGTTCTTGTCTAAAATGCACAGAACAACACCCTTGTACAACTGATATTACTCTGTGGCCTGCTACTTTTGAAACAATGCTTTAGTTTCCATTTTCCATAACCAGCAAACCATTTAAAATTAATCCACTTTGTAATTATCTTATCTAGCTTTGACTAAACCACCTTCAGAGTCCTATTTTCTGCACAGCAGCACATGCCATAAAAGACAGCACTATACAGATTTGTACACTGTTCTAAATATAACTGGCTTCAGTAGTTTTGTGTGTCCTAAGAACCAGAAAGGTTGTAATTAACGCAACCACAAACAAACCTTTAATTATTCTTTACACTTTATGCATCCTGGAGATGGTTGTTCCCAGCTGGTTTCTCACAGTCCCGATGACACACACCGAGTCGCTCTGTTCCAGGCACGTTTCCTTTTTTCCCGCAACCTGCCTCGAGTGCGGCCAAGCCTCCCCGCAGCATTCCCAGCAGGAGGCTCCGGCAGATGGCGCGAGCAAGCCGCCTGCGAGCAAGCCAAGGCGGATCTGCAGGGGGCCGGCGAGCTGGCTCTGCACATCAGGCAGGTTTTCTTTTCACCGTCACCGTTTGCCAGGGGTGTGAATTCCCTACTTAAGTATTTACCAGTCCCAGATGTTACTAAACTGCAAAAACATGGATCTATCTTCACCTAAAAGGAAGGTGAAGTGACACATTTCATTGAGGCCAGTCTGGCAGCAACTCCAAAAGACAAAGAAACAGGTCACAACACATCTGGTTCACACCCCAGAACGAGACTCAAGAAGGACGTGAGGATTATGGGAGAGAGAAGAGAATCAATAACCCGAATTTTCAGAGGATCCTGAACTTTTTAGTGCAGAATGAGACAAAGCTTCCAACAGTGAAGAGGAAGTAGTAACACGTTCTTTGAAAGCTTTAGTTCCTTGGTCGCATCCTCAGCTACACTGATCCTTTTCTTAGGGTGCTGGATAACAGTGCAGGATGTGCCAAATGCAATGGTAATTTCTAATCTGCTCTTCCTCAGAGTCTTTAATAAAGATCACAAAATGAAAAAAATTCTTGCTGGAACACTGGCTGTTAAAGTGAGCCTCTGGAAATGGGAGCTAACATCAGTCAAAAGTACTATGTCCCTCTACCTAGCTAAAATTGAGACTGTGTAACAGGTTCAACCAGATAACAAGACCCAAAAGATGTCTTTTCATTTCCCTGTACAGAACTGACTACAGCCCTGCTCTTCATACTGCCTAATTTTACTGCTTTTAGACCTGTTGGGCCATGCACCCAGACAGCGACTGCCCAAGAGCAACTGTGAAGGCTGGAAGGTCACGAGCAAGATGTGGCCAACAGACTACACGTCACTTACCTCAAAAACTCTTGTGGCTGAAGGCACATTCTAACATGTCCACTTATTTTTCACAGAAGCAGTCTATGAACAAGACTCTTGGGGATAGTTTTTCAAATCAGTTTTCAGGTAATGTAATGTTTTGAGAATTTTACTTTTAATACAATCAAAATTCTACCAGCTGGTGAGGAAAATGCTGTACTCACTGAAATTAGAGTAATGTAATTATGATCAGATGAGACAGTTTGTGGATACGGATCTATTTGAACTACACGCTGTTAGGCTGTCAGCAATGCAAAAGTAATTGAAGTAGCAAAATCTAGACAATAATAAATTAATAAAGCAGATAAAAATTATTAAGAACAAGCTACTGTTAAAACAAAACTACGTTTTACAGGACCTAAACAAGAGCTCTGGCTAAGAATCTACTACCCCTCTAAGGGGCTCTGACACAAAGAAAACTGCTGAAGCCAGAGTAATACCATTAGCAGCATCTTGTTAGAAAATTAGACTTACAGCTAGTAATAAGAGAGCCTTAAAACTATTATTATTACATTAACTTCTGGAAAATAAGGAGATTTATAGCTACCATAAAAGATGATTGCTTCACTGCTATTTTAAGCAGTATCAAACCCAGATATTAATGTTAAACTACAACTAACCTGAAAAATACAAGATTTTAATGGAGGCTTTGCTTTTAATTAGTTCAACTAAAAAAACCAACCAATCAAAAAAAAAAAAGGAAAGAAAGAAAAAAAGATAATGAGATGAACATTCATTTTTGGGTTTGGTTAGTGTTCACAGACTCAGAGAATGCTCACCCACTGCTTAGGACGCTGGGCAAAAAGGTAACTAAATTGATTAATATACGTAGGCCCTCAAAGTCCCAGCACATTTGCCAATTCCCAGAAAAGCTTTCAGAATGTTCTAGGTCCCACTCTGGCCCATCAGCCTCCCCCCAGCTATTCTTCCTCCTTACCAGAAGGGAAGCAGGTGCTCCACTGCATCGGATGATTCCTAAGCCAGAGCCATCTCAGTGAGCAAACCCTACTGACACAACCACATGACCTTACTTCCAAAACCCAGGGCTACCTTCTAGGCAGCCAGCCCACATACCAGCTCTCCTGCTCAGTGCTTCTGTTCTTAAGCTTGATTAGGGGAGAAGAATTTTTAAGTCCCTGTCTTCCTCATCTGCTGTGAACAGACCCTGTGAAGGTTCAGGGTGTTCCAAGCAGAAGGAAGCCAGAGCACACCGTGCTCATAACACCTCCACTGGGGCCCGTGTCACAGCACAGTCTGGCAGATACGCTGGCACAGAGCCACCATCTTTTCTAAAAGGGTCCAAGGAACAATCAGACAAAGGCAAAGAAATGTTTTCCTTCTGTAAAGGGTCTTCCTAAGGGACAGCTTCCACTTGCCTATCCTTTTAAGCTGCCAACATGGTACAGAGGGAACAGGTATAAAAGGAAAGCTGATCTCACAATCACTTCCAATTACGTGATGCCCTTGTTGGAAATGGGGTGGGATGAGGATTCCAAGATGTCTTGAGGGGTTTGGGGGGCTTGGGCAATAACTGATGCCTTTTTCATAAGCACTGAGTCAATTTCTTAGCACTGAACTTGAATAGGACGGGCCTCTCCTGTGGTGAGGCAGCTTGACCATCTCAAATGGCTGATACAGCAAACACGGACACGGGCAATGGATTGTTTGCTCCTTTTCCTCCCTGTAAGATCCTTCCCAGCCACCATGTGTGGCACTGCTGCAGGACAGCCTTCCCTGCCATCCTGAGAACAGTCCAGTGACACAGGTGAGTCATGTATAGGACATATGGTGTGATGCTTGTCCTCATCTCCTCTAGTAACTCATGACTGAGCTCAAAAGTAGTAGCGTAAACCACAGAGGAAAAAATATCTCTGCCTCCTACACATTAATTAGCTTTCAGATCTCTGCAGTGTATCTCTTTGGACAACTCCAGAGGTCTTTATCTATGTTAGGAACTAACTGAAGTTGTGAGGAAAGATTCTCACCCATTTACCCAAGGAAAAGGCACATGAGAAGGACGAAGTCAAGTAATCCACAATACACTGGTGGCTTCTGAGCATCCCAGTGACAGTTCAGGTGCCAGAGGTCTGCCAGGGGCAGTACTACAGGACACCACATTGTTATCTATGTCAGACATGAGATACTCTCTAGGTACCATAAACCCTCCTAGCTACTGAAGCTGTCTGGAGTCATAGAAGCAGAAAAGGATAACTTCAGTCATCTTCCCCCTTGCTGGGTTGTGGGTCATGTGTTCTGCTTCTTACAGCTGTGTCACAGTATGGGCCAAAACTGACATTCTAAAAACATGACTACCAATTAAAAGGCAAAGAGAATAGAGAAGGGAATCCAACTAACAATGTTTTCTTTCTAAGATGACACATCTTTTTTAACAGTGTTAAATAGAAGTTACTGCAATAAAAAAGTTCTAATGCGACCAGTACCAGAATTAGAAGAGGAAACAAAGCATCCTCATTTGAAGTGGTTAGACTCATTGTTTTATGATTTCAGCTATACAACTAACTGACTATTTTAGTCATGAGCTGTGGCTGAAATGGGGTAATTATGAATGCTGGCAGGCCCACTTATATAGAGGAAACAGACTTCTGCACCTTTTTGTATATAGTTTGTAATCCAGAAATGAACAGACGACTGTGTGCAAAGTCTGATTTGCTTGATCTCACACTGATGTCAGTTCCAAAACCAACATTTCCTTCATTCAAAATTCCTTGAACATGGGCCTACTTTCCATATTTGTATTCAAAACTAAAAAAATTGGAATAAACATAAGAATACTGTACAGCAGGTGTTGTGCAGCTCAAGATCTTTGTTTCTACTGGGATAGGCGGGGTTTTGTACTTTAATTGTGCTGTTAAGAAGTTTACATGAGTCACTGCTTCACCTCTTTCCTACCAACAGGCAGGTGGGGGTTGGACCACGTGTGTAGTAAAAAGAAACTTGCAGAGTCCCTGCAGAGATACCAGTGTAGCTGGAAACATTTCTAATCTTGGTTTTGAATGACAATATATAGGCAGGAAAACAGGTAATACTAACAAATCCCAGAAAACCCAAATGAGGAACTAAACAAAAGTACTCCAGTTAATCTGAGTGCTGGCACTCCAACAGTTATTTGATAGCCAAGGCAGAATAAATAACCAGCCAATTTTTTTTTACATTAATCTCCTGGGAGGGGGAAGCAGGAAGGGAATGTAAGTTGTCTTTGTGGAATGTTGTCAGATGAGAATTAAAATTCCAGTCTTTACTGAGGCCTCTGCTGGAATGTGCAAAACACTGGGTACATTCCCCTCGCGCACATACACACTTTGTGTTTTATTTTTCCATGGCATGCTGCTTTAAAGGCTCACAGCTGCATTCTTACTTGGTTTCTCAGTAATCTGGGTACATAAACACAGTGACACCCAAAGCTGCCCTCTTCACCCTGGTACCTTGGCTGAAAGAGAAGCTGTTTCACCCAGGAGTGAGACACATCTGAAAGTCCATGCTGGGACTAGGAGGCAATTGATGTATAGGGTCATCTTGAGGTTTAGTCTGCTGCCTCCACCAAAAGCTTCTCAAACAGGCTACCAACGATAGCTCTTGAGGGGTTCAGTGGTCAGCAGTGGCACAGCGTGAGGCCTGACAGCTCTAATTTCACTTTCAAATAGATAGAACTTGGCTTATGCACTAAACCACCACTGTTAATATTAACCATCTATCACACTGTTGATTGCAGCTGCTACCCAAAGCACTTACCTTTCACAAACAATAGGATATTCTTTGCAGGGACAGAAGAGGAGGAGGAGAGGAGAGATGCAATTTTTCTTGCCATGGCAATTTCCCAGAAAATGTTCTCTGAACCTCACAGACAAGGCAGGCCTGTAGAGGGGACAAACACATCCCTTCAGAAGAGGAGAGTTCATACCAGAATGATATAAATGTTTTTCCTAATGCCAAATAAACAAACTATACAGGCCACTCATTGTAGGCAAGTATTCAATAAATCATAAAACCACATTGTGCGATAATGAAGTCAGATGCCAATTACTTAAGTCTTTTTACAATCCCTTCCCACTCAAGTCAGAGGCAAATTTCTAAGACAAGTATAAATGGACACTTCGAGCTGGATTTGTTCCAGTATTTTTTTCAATAGATGCCTCACAATGCAGACAATACTTTAAAAAATATCACTGTATACCTTAATACCATTTGCTTTGCTGAAGATGAGTGAGATACGGAACTCTGCAAATCCCACTAAATACTATCTGAACTTCTAGGAGCTTAAATAGCTTTGAAGAAATGCATTCCTGCATGAAATTCATCCTCTGCTGGGGCCAGAAGAGGATTTTGCCATCTCTGTTGAGAGCTAAGGTATACTGAGGCCTTGTGAAGTATTGAGCAATGAATCTCATCCTGATTACTCTCTTTGAAGTTGCACGTGCCATGGTCTAAATTAGTGCTAAAATTCAGATCACAGTATAACTTCTATACGTTAGAGGAATAGAACAGATCACAGTACAGAGCCAGGCTGTACATAAACAAACATCAACTCCTCCTCATGACACTGTCAAATATGTTCCTGGAAGCCCCGCAGTGTCAAAGGAGATTCCCCTTGCATGGGAACTTTCCAGAGACCTCAAGCAAGGTCCAGTTAGCAAGGGCTGTCGACACAGAGTCCTGTCCATGTGCCTTATCACTAGCTGGAACGAGTCCTTAGTCACTACCTGCAGTTTCTGTTGGACTCGCTGACAGCAATTAGGCCAACAGTCGAGTTTAAATTTTAACTCATGGGTAATAAACATTGCTTTTCTAAGAACAGTTCAAGTACACTCCAAATTCCACATAAAAATCTCTATTTTCCAATGGCAGAAGAGCTTCTTAGTTTGGACAGCACTGAGCACATTCAAGAAAGCACTGTGCTCCACATGACTTTCACCAAATAACATCAGTCAGTGAACTCCATGAGCACAGACACTGACAAAGTCAGTTTTCTATGGACCTCGCTGCTGCATAGCTCGTGACACAGTCTCCCTGCCATAGAATTATTTGGTCTCTTCCAGCCTATGATGCTATTTAGCCTCATTTCAGACACTGCTTTGCTGTTAAAGCTAGACAAAGTCAGCCAGGGAAATCCACAGTACTCAGACAAACAGCAAGGTTGCATTAGGTCTCTCCCGGATTTAGGAATCTAGGCCAAAAATAATCTATCCTCTGCACAATTATTGTTAAACTACTGCTGGGAAAGATTGGGAAGAAAAAAATTCTTAGCATTCTGAGTATGTTTACTCTAACTTTCTGAGTACAGAAATCAGAGTGAATTATTTTCTGGAGGCCAAACTCCAGTCAGCCTAGGAAAATACAGGATTCCCCAGACCTAATACTGCCTAGTTAGCAGAACAGTGCCTGAGTCACAGGCCTACCCATGTATTTGGAAAGTTAATATTTAACAGTTCTGACCTCATTTACCAGGACAGCCTGTGTTTCTTCAACCCATCAGGGAGAAAATCAACTTGCTTCACTGGAAGACACAGTGGAATGATGAGCCCTCTGTGTTCACAAAATTCACCCAGGTTCCCTTTGGCAGTGTTTCCATCCAGACCTTTAAAAGAGAAGCCAGGAAGAAGATAAGTTTAAATGTTAAAAAGAACATTTAAAGATTATGCGTTATCTATAGGATTTTGAACATGCAACTGGCCAGAGTGAACTAAACATTACTGTATCTTCAAGAGCAGGAAAATGAGCGTATCTGACAGATAATCTGAAGTGCATGTGGGCAGCTTTTTTTCTAGTCCACATACTCACTTCCATTAGATGTTTTGGGTTTTTTTATTACGGGTCTCAACAAAATTACTTACATTTTTCTTGAACAAATCTGATATTTCAAAAGCCATTTGTTCACAAAACTGTCCAAATATAATTACTGTCTCAGGTATACCAAAACAAAATCTCACAGTATGAAGTCAACCTTTCCTAACTGGTATAACCAGCTTTGAAAAAAATAATTCTTTCCCGTTTCTCTCTTGCCTATGTAAAAAAAGTTAAACAGTGACAGACAGACACTCTTAAAATGTATCCCTTCCTTCTGTGGTTCTAAACATGTTTGAAAAGGAGTCTGACACAAATCTTTAGTTATCTCCTGAGTGGGGATTAAAAGGACATATGGCCCATTTTACCATCAGCTGTGAACTTCTGACCTCTAACTGCTTTTTCCTAACCATAATCTTCTCTTTCTTTTGTTTTTTTATTAGATATTTTCAGCTATGACTCTGAAGAACTTTTTCAGTCCCTAAAGCTTTTAGATTGTAAATTTCAAATGTAACACATTGTAAAGAGCAATTATTTGCAGTGAAATATGCACTCAAAGTTTGATCAACACAAATGAACTCACCAAATTATTCCCATCAAATTCGGTGGGACTGCGTTGACTAAGGACTTGCCACTATGACACAAAAACATTTGAGCAATGATGTTTTTAGATCATCTGTTACACAAGGAGAGGAACTAACTGACATCTTAAGTATTTTTCATAGTATGCAAAACAATAATCAGCCAAACAGTCCAAAAGCAAAGATTACAAAATGAGTTCAAGAGCAAAAAGTGAGAGTGTAAGCTGCTGAAAGTGAGTTGTGAAAGTGCCAGAAGATTGCTGTCCTTTGAAGAATTATGACTTGGTTTACTGTGTTTCCTCTGTTAGTTCACTGATAATTCTCTTTGGTGTTCTGGTGTGATGGCAGGATGACATCAAGCCTGTACCTGACTGATGATCCATCAGAGTTCCTGCACTAGCAGGTAAGTCTCTGTGAGAAGCTTTGGCACCGCAAAGCCTCAGCAGTCCAAGTCTACCAAAGGCCAAACCTTCTGCCTACCTGCCAAAATGTTCCAACTGAGCAAAAAGTCCTGCCCGTCTCCCCTGCAGTGCAGCACCAACTGGCATCTGTGAGAAGCCCAAAGAGGAATATGCTGAACACAGTATGCAAAACCCAAGGGAAAACAGAAGACTCTTTATCTTTTGAGGCCCCCAAATATGATTTTCAGCAAGGCTATGTGAAAGAAAGTTACTGTTACTCTGCTGAAGCCAAAGGCAGAATGTGGGTATGCAAAGAGCTGAGGGGTAGCAGATCCATCAGGCCTGCAGCACGTGTTCTTATTGTCACATGAAGATGAACTAAGCAGTTAAACTCTTTTTACATTCATAAATATAATTTTCTATTTCAGCTTTACAACAGACAGACTATAAACTCCAGACCAAAATTCCCCATGCTACAAGCTTCAGCAGGAAAATCCCCTCTGGCAACATAGTGGGATGATCAGTCTCAGTGCAGTGACTGCTACTACCCAGAAAAATAAAGGTCTGTGGATATGTAGCCTTCAGCTTATTTGGTTCAGCGGTGCTCAATTTGTCAACTATTCAAAGAAAAGATGACACTCCAGCACACACAGCATACAAACAAGGCTGCCCTTGAATGACTTACTTATTTTTTTTTGCCCATTTCGGAATGCATGGGGCACTCCACCTTCTCACTATTTTCAAACAAAATCGATCTTTTTATCTTGTCTCAACTGTTTTTGTGTGTGATTCTACCATGCACACGGACCTGTATTTACAGAGATAGCATTTGCCCATGGTTATTTAACATGTTGTGACAGAAGCCCATGCTCTAATCCAGTGGGAATTTACTAGCGGACACTTTTGAAGAATAACATGGTGCCACAGTCTCAAGAGGTTCATAAAGTATTTGTGGAGCAAATCGACCCTCTAAAGAGCAAAGGGCAAAAGCATTACAAATGCACACTTGAGACTCCTGTTCTAATGCTGTGGTTTAAAGTGCTGAGGGCGTTCCTGCACTTAAGAGATTACTTTTGCTCTCTTCACCCTAGACACCTCCAAGGTAAACTCTCTCTGCCACTGGTTGATTTGTTGTATATTAAAGGAGGTGATAGTAAAGGGTATGGGAAAGAACAGAACATTTGTCCTGAAAAGCGAGCAAATCCCCTAATACCCAGGAAAGCTATAAAATGAGTGTCTCAGATTCTCCCAGCCCACTCCAACTCAGTGACTCATGTTCATTTGCTCTCACACGGCTTTGCTGGCAGAGGCATTAAAGCAATTGGCCTTATTTTCAATGTCCGTCACACTCGGGCAGTCGCTGATCAGAGAGATACCACTCCTGCCAAAGGGCTGGGTGGCAGAGTGAATCCAATTGTGCTCCAGGGTGAAGGAGGAGGGAAGCTGTTCCGGAAAGTGGCAACAACCCGCTGCTTTTCAGGTGAAGACTTGTAAGGAAGGTGCAAAATTGAAAGCATCAGATGTGAACACCCACTCCCCCATCTCCTCTACTACTGATAGAGATGGAGTGTTTCTGACTAGATTTATCCTTTGTTAAAAACAGTGGCAATACAGAAGTAACTTTGGGGAAGGGAAACTGTTGCCATACTCCAATGGACTTCGGAGTGAAATAATGCCATTTTTTAATTACTAAAAGGAATATTTCTCATTGTATAGAAATAAAAAGCCAATAGAAATTAAGGTTCCAAGCTGCATGCTAACTATTGAAGTAATTTTTGTAATATGCAGCAACATACTGCAGTATTTTTGAAGTTAAAAAAAAAAACAAACCAGGAGATGCACATTCCCTTCCTCAACAGCGCTTTTTTTCTAGCTGGGTTCACACAGGATACTGAAGCAGATGGCTCTAATCCAGTATGGCAATTCCTATTTCTCATTCAGCACAGCCTCTTTTTCTCTTTGATTACAGGGGACATACAAATACATTACACAGTTACACAGCCTCTACAGCGAGACAAAGGCTCTTCACTGCTTTTACAAAGTACAAAGTACAAAGTAAATGATATCCCTCTGCAAAAGGAAAGCATTCCATTCCTTTCTCCACAGCTCAGAGCGTGGGTGGACTGCTCAGTGAGCACACGTCGGCCTTTTTCTTGCATGTTTCCCATTGACCAGAAAGAAGTGAAAAATCCAGCCTTTACAGTTAGAACAGGTGGAGATTCCAGCGCGAAACCCCCGGGAGAAAGAAACACGGCGGAAGGGAAGAAGTGTTCTCTCCTCAGGGGACAGGGACAGGTCAGAAACCTCCGCTGCCTGGCCTGCAGAGCAGTGCTGTTCGCTCTCCCTCCCCTGCTCAGCGGGAGCTGCACAAACCTCGGGCCTGTGCAGCGGGGAGGGAGGCCCCGCCTGTTCCCCCTGCGCGGAGAAGGGGCACACACGCTGTCCCCACCCCGGGGAAGGGGCATACAGTGTTCCCCCGCAGGGAGAAGGGGCACGCGCGCTGTCCCCCCTCAGGGAAAGGGCACACACTGTTCCCCCTCACGGAAGGGGCACACACAGCGCTCCCCCGCAGGGCCAAGGCGCACACACGCTGTACCCCCCCCGGGAAGGGGCACACACAGGCACACACGCTGTCCCCCCCCCGGGAAGGGGCACACACAGTGTTCCCCCGCAGGGAACACAGGCACACACGCTGTCCCCTCCCCGGCGGGGCAGGGGCACACACAACTCTCCCCCGCAGGGCCAGGGCGCACACACGCTGTACCCCCTCGGGAAGGGGCACACACAGCGCTCCCC
>VWZT01007442.1:1434182-1451007 GCA_013397055.1 Pachycephala philippinensis | reverse complement strand
GGGCCCGCCGGGGCACGCGAGGACAGCGGCGGCCGCCGCTTAAAGGGGCAAGGCCGGCCGGGCCCGCCCGCGCCGCCACCGCCCGCTCGCTGCCAGCGGGGCCCCACCTCCCCCGCGGCCCCCCGACTGCTCCTCCTCCGGGTCCTCCCGCTCTGTGGCTTTAACATCACATTCCAGGCAATCCTTGAGATTGAGCCTAGTAAACAAGGATATGCCGGATATCAAAGGCACCCACATTTCGCATAGTCCGTCATTTTCAGCAGCAGGAAATGTAGAAGGGAACGTATCTGAAGACCAAGCAAAAGTTTCTGAGGTTTAACCTTTTCTACAGCAGTACTTCTGCCTACACTTGCCTAGAGTTGGTCCTGACTGACAGAATACCACTTGCAGAAGATATGTACATCAGGAGTGGAAATTTCCATTTCACAGGGTGACGATTTTGTCAGGAAGAAAGTGGCTGAAGAGAAAGCCTGCCCCTCTTACGCAATCCTCACTGTAATTTAAAAGGTTGGGATAACCCAAACAATGACCTTCAAAGCCTCTCAATTTCTGCTAAGATCAGAAAGACATTACCCTGTATCATCTGAATGCAAAACATGTGCTCTAACCAAGGTAAAAACCTTACCAGACAGGACTTTGATCATACCAGTCCCTACCTGCACAACAGCAAGCATCCAGCACACTTCTAACGTACATCTCTGAATCTGCAGTTCAGCAATAATTTCACCAGAAGGTCACTGAGAGCTGGAATCCATATTCCATGAAAGGGACTATAGAGTTATACTTGGCTGTGCACCTCGCTTACCAGGAAACTACATTAATTGCTGATTTCCACCTCTCCCTCCCTCTCAACAAGCCACAAAAACTTGGTACACTACATTCAATCTTCAGGACTTAAACAGAAATTACTGGCTTGGCCCTCTGCCTGACTGAATTAAATCAACCTTGAACTTTGCAAGATGACTAAATTTATAATGTAGTCAGCAACATTTGTGTTTCCCTAAATCCTCACTTTGTGGCCTGGACACAGCACTTTGACACAAGCTGCTGACTACTCTCCTTCCTACTTACTCGAGCCCAATCGTGTAGAAGCCAAAATGAGAACAGAATGAACTCCATGTGCCCACTAGCTGGAAATCTGTCGCTTGCATCAGGAGTGCTTGGCTATTTTACACCTAGCAGGATTATTGTTAATATTTTGAGAAATTAACTTAATCACAACATCAATAAAACTCTCATCCTAACTTTTCTGTATTAATTATGCTACCTTTTACTCCATTTTCTTGCTGCTGTCGCCATGCTTCTCACAGATGGAAATCTAAACTTGCCTGTTTTGACCCACCTGAACGGAGCAGACCCAATTCTATACCAACAGCTCTTTTTCTGTATCTCCACCTCCTCGGCCACACAGAGATACATACACACTTTCCCTTTTTATGGGTTTGGGATTATTTCTCACATTGAAATTTATATGCAGGAAGAAAAGAAATAATCACATATACAGTGCAGTATACGTGTAAATGTGTATTATACAAATCATGCTGCCCTTTTGTGTTTTACATCACCATGCAGTTACAATAAGGATACATAAAATTGTAATTATTGCCATCTCACAGCCTTTTAAGTGTTTAGCTGACCAGCTACACTGCATGGGGGCACAATCACATGAGATTTGCCAATACTGTGATTTTTCTACAGACCAAACTCTTCACCCACCACATGTTAAAGCACACTTTGGAGTTAGAGGGGCAAACATGATGTTCTACTCTCTACTCCTACTTGCCAGAATACCCTTATGGCAGACAATATTTTGGTAAGCTTATTTACTGCATGTCATTTTCTGGCAAGTTTGGTATATTTAGTCAAGCAGACTTGGAACTAATATCTTTGATTTTCCACGTTTCTGTGCCATACAGCCATATACACCTGACCTGGAATGCTCTATTTTCAGTTTTTTAATGAATCTATACCTTTGCACCAACATGAAGTGAAACCCCATGGGTCTGGGATGGTGGAAATACAGGAGCCAATTTATTTAAGCCTCTATAAACAAGAAGAGAATTATAGTGGGGTCTGTCTGGATTAATACACATTTAATTTGAAATTATCCAAAACTGTTGTTTTTCTTGTAAAAAGCCAGCTTGTTCTGGCCAACATTCTTTAAGAGGTCTTTGCCAAGTTATGAACAGTGCTTCATCAAAACATAGTATTGTGCAAAGCATGTAAACATATGCCATAAAGGTTATGCTGTTATTCTTTCCAGCCACAGATCACCCTTGTTTTCATAAAGATGTTTCACGAGGAACATCTAATTCAACTAATAGGATTCTTTTGGTTTTGAAATTACATACATACTTTTCAGAGGCATCACCAAAGTTTAATCTCCAGCATGCTGAAAATAATGCACTACAATTCCCAGAGGAAAATTTATATGCAGTTAAATTACATATCCATGGTGAAGCCAACAGCAAACAGACAGACTGCTGAGAAAGGAAGTCTCAATCAAGTCAAAAACCAAAACAACCTACTTAGCCCAAACAAACGCAGAGATAAACTAACCTTCCTACTTGGGGATAATATGGTATTTTGATTACTAAACTTATTTAGTCACATGTGTATGAACATGTAACGGTAACAGAAAAAGAGGGGAAAGGTCTTTAAAAGAGAAGGAAAACAAAAGATAAATAACAGCATAGAGAGGGGGTGTTATGATTGGCAAAAAGCATTCAGCATTTCTGCAAGAATAAGAATATTTTTCAACAAACAGACAATAACAAAGTTAGTAGAAACAGTGGAAGAAAACTGAATGGGAGGCCAACAGGAAAAAAAGACAACTGAAAAAGCTGAGGCAATTTAGTAAGAAAAAAGACAAGATATGTTTGTTGTATCATATATATAAATAAATGAGCTGCATGAGCTCTTTGGAATCTGTCAAATTGATAGGAAATGACTGACACTGAACTAAAATCTAGCAGAGAATTTAATTTCTTAGAGTATTAAGGAATGTGCATAATATTCTTCTTCAGCTTTTTGATATCTGTAAGTAGTAGCTTGTACTGCAGTAACACCAAGCTCAAAAGTCTCTCTGCCTAGCAGGGCTCAGTACTCAATATGGCCTGGGATCAGCAGGGTCAGAGGTGGTGGTGTGACCCTGCTGTTGCAGGTGAGGCTGTGGAGGTTGGGATGAAAACCCCAACATTTTCCAGAACGTTCTTTAGTTTTAGATTGTGCAGTTTTGGATAAGCTAAGCGCTGGCTGTACAGACCACCTCAGGTCCAGCTGGAAGCCATGGAAGTTTTGTACCTGATTTAGCAGCCTCCAACTCGGCATCCAAAATGAAAAGTCTAAAAGGACTGGAAAGTTTTGAAATAGTTTAAATTAATGGCTTACCAAAGGCCACACAGGAGATCTGGCATCTTACTGGCTCTACTCAGAAAAGCAAACATGGCAGGTAGGAACTTCAGTGGGACTTCATTATTTCAATGGCACATTTCCTAGATTCAAGCAACATAACAGACAAGATATGTCTATGAGCAAACTTACATGCTTTTGAAAATGTTCCTTAAGAAGGAAATAATTTTGACCATTCTGAAAACATAACCCATGAGACACTGTTAAGGTGTCTCACAGTAAGGTGTAAGGTGTTGCTGAATGCAGGAGTTTTTGAAAATTTAACTTCCGCAGTTTTGGACCAAAGCAGCCTGTTAGTCTTCCAATGTTAAGGTAATTTACAATGGAAATTGAATATCTAAAACTAGAATTGCAACAGCTTTCACCCAATGCAGGAGGGTTGGCTGCTCTTTCCTGAACTGCACCAAAGCAGCAAGGAAGTGATACTGATAGAGCCTGCAGTGAGGATGGGCACAACACAACATCCAGCAGCTACCACCTGGAATTGGATCACTTATCCTCATGGAAATAGCTGGGCAGAACAACTTACAAAAAAACCTCTGGCTGTATTAACACACTGCCTGGCTAAATAGGCATGGGCTAGGAAGGAATCACTGTTTGCAACACAGGAAACCCCACATCAATACAGCTCATACTTCTGCCCCAAAACTTAATCCTAAGGAAAAGTAAAATGTCACTTGAAGTTATTATAAACACTTGGAAGACATTTTTGCCATGAATGCTAATTTCCAGCTCCCAAAGATGAGATATGTCATTAGAATTACGCATAGCAGAGGTTAAGCCACTGGAGAGCTATCTAGTTGCTAAATTTAAAATAGAATTGGATTGTTTTAAATGCAACTTTTTGGTTCCAGTCTTGTTCCTCCAAAGTCTGAATTAAGTCTTATTAAATACCTCTCCAGCCTTGTTTGGGACTTGTGAGAAAGTGAATCAAGGAGAAATAGAAGGTAACACAAGTTCAAGCAGTTTAGGTAACACAAGCAGAAGGTAACACAAGTTCATAGGAATCCCTGGGGGACCTGTAGCACTAAATGTATTTAAGAGATCCAAGGCCTGAATATTATTTACTTTTGCACAGCATAGGGACATTGCACAGACTGAAACTGCTGAGGGAAAAGAATTCCCATTACAAGTCCAAACCAATACATGTCCTATGAGGAAAATACTTCAGAGTTGTGGGTAAACCCTGAATCATAGGCATTAAGCTACGTATTTTGCTTAGGCATCAGTCCAGGCAGAGAGATCAGACAGACACAGTATGACACCCTAAGTATTTCTTCATCAGTTTATATTACAGATGCTGACAAACAAATGCATAATACCTAATCAGGGTTTCTGCATGTCCTGTGCCATGAAACCCTTGGAGGAGTATGTAGAGTAACCAATATATTTTTTTTGTTGTATGCCATTTCTTTCCCACAAGCTCCATATCCCACAGGGGTTAAATGGTACAGTAACAGAGTTAAAATAGATGCAGGAAAGAACATAAGACTTAAAAATAGATAAGGAATCCAGGAGGCAAAGATACAGGAAGAGGTCTTCAATACAGGCTGCAACAAGCGTATGAGGGGCTCTGAAGAAAACCACAGAACTTGAAATCCTTTGCCTCATTTAAGTCAATGTGGGTTTGCCAGTGCTGTTTTACAGAAGCAGCACTTCATGCAGAGAGAGAAAACTTGGATTTGATCATGAAGTGAATGAAAAACCAGTGTAGTGGGAGACAGTGTCAGACACAAACATTTCACTGTTTATGTGGAGTGCAGTCTGGTGGCCCTTGAAAGACAGAGATTGGCTTCAAGTCTGCCTTTATGCAAGCAAGTCTGATAGCTTTTACATGAAAGTATTAGAACAAGATATGCTTTTGTTCTGCAGGCACATGACACACTACCCCACCCACTCACCCCCCAGCCTCGTGTTTTTAAGGAAAAGCAATGCTGGAAGAATCCTCACTGGGTTTGAAACTATGAAAGTTATTAATTCATGAATCTTTAGCCGTAATGCAGCAGACTGTTTCAAGCAGTACAATGCATGCTTAGACACAAAGACTAATTACACAGCTGAGTTTGTATACATTTCACAGTGAAATTCTTGAAGCTCTTTAACCTACAACATACAAGTAACTGAACTTAAAAACCCAACAGTGTAACCAGTAGGTACTGTAGCAGCAGTTCCTCAAACACATATTAGCATGTGTTGACAGTTCTGAAAGGAAGGCTGTTGAGCAGTTATGCTGGGAAATAAACATTGCCTAACCCTGAAGAGTAACCACAAGAACAGAAAAACAAGTGTTACTGCAGTTAGTGTCTGCCTCCCACACCACTGATCTCTGACTACTGAAATAAAAAGATTGAAAGTCACCTGAGGATCTAGCTGATATTTAAATAACTTTCTTATATCTATATTAAGTCTGCAGTTCAAAAGTCTGAAAACCACTTCCACCTCATTACTCTCCACCCCTCCAGAAAGTCTGGCTACTAGCAAAACAAAATATGCTGTCTCTCAAAAACTTTCTACTAGGTGTATTTACAAGTAATATGGGTATGATCTTAGAGTCAAGCAGAAATAACTGCTTACTCTGGATTCATGAGCCTGGTAGACACCAATGCATGACCCAAAATGGATGGCAGCTAGAATCTATCTGGAAAATTCTGATGAAGATCATGGAATTTTGAAACATTTTCTCAGAGGAAACCAAAGTCTTACACTAGTTAGCATCCTTCACCATTATGATGTTATGCTGGAGGATACATGGTTTTGATTGAGGAGAATGGAGAGGGCCAGAAATCAACAGAATCTCTCTTTGCCCTGGTTATTTTTCAAGGGTTGGACTCAGTTTGTCTTTTCAGTTTGAATTTGTGAATAATCTTGAGAGAGTCACCCTCCTTGGGAAGAGAACACTTAGGTGTGAGGTATCCTGAAAGGAACCCATCTGCCATATGTAGATGAAGGATCAGTGAACCACATGTATTGATTTGTAGAAACACTGGACATAGGGCAAATGTGTGACCTGACCTCAGAACATTTCTGCTTGAAACTCACAATGGGAAATAAACAGCAAATGTAACAAGGGAGACTCCCAGAAATTCACTTCTACCTAAGTATTATGCAAGCTCTTCAGAGGTTAAGATTTGCTTTCCCTCAAACCATAGAGTGAGATGGTAAGCCTGAGATTCACCAGCAGATCTAGCTCTTGGCAGTAAAAGAGAAAACATGGCATGGGTTGAGCAGCTCTTCTTTCATTTGTGCCTCTATATTTCAGATTGCGGAGAAGGATCATGTCCCAAACCCTACAACAGTTTATATCCCAAGCATCTTTTGGCCAAACAATAGTCTATGGACATGCCATTCCCCCCAAGTTTCCAGGGGTCAAGATTCACTAAACCCACCATTGTACTGTAGTGTCTGGAACAGAAGAAGGAAGTTTCTATAGTGGGAAATAAAGTTTGTCAAGCACAGTATTCTGTAGCTGCAGCATTCTCTACTCCTAAAAACAGCAGCAGCCTCACACCGCCAGTTTAGCCTTTATTAGGTGGGAACAATTTCCACTGCATATGGCTCATGCACAGATGAGATCTGAGCACCACGAGTGCAACCAACTCGCACACTTCCACCACTCAGCACACAAAAATTATCCAATGGTGAGGATGATCCTCCATAATGAGACCAGCCTGTGGGAGGAAAAGAAATGTGAAATAACCCTGTGCTGTACGTTCAAATTTCAGCCAAGAGTAAAACTGAAGCAAATGGCAGGAATTGCATGTTTGCTATGAGGCATGAAGCCAGAGCTAGAAGAATTGCCTCTATTCAGTGTCTCAGCTTTAGAAACCAGGAGTGGATAAACAATTAGACAATGGGTTTGGTGTACAGTTTCACTGCACTGAGTCAGAAGTGGTGGGGATGTATTGACTAGTACTCTTGGAGAACCCTTGCTTGCATGAGGATGAACTGTAGCACCATCAGTGCTGATCCATGAGAAACAAAGAAACCTGGCAGAGATTGAAAAGCACTCCTTCCCCAAGCCATGGATACCACTTACTTCAAACAACCAGGAATGCTTGCTACAGTTCTCCAATGCCAGCATTAGCCTAAATTGCATGGAGTAGTAAACACAGGGAAAACACATTCCAAAGCCCTTTGACGGGCTTAGGGGCAGGAATGGGGGCGGCCAAAGGAGATTTCTGTACTTTAAGGCCTCAGCAAGTACAGTCTTCAGGCAGGTTCGACTGCAATTGTGACTGGCTACTATATTCACCGATTTCTGTAGACACTGGCCTTCCTCCAGGTACTGATGGGGATTTTTAAGCAGTTTGCCCTTTCCAGCAATACCCCTCATATGCCTCCAGCCATTCCGGGCCTCTGCAACAGCACTGCCGGGCCACTTGCTGCCCTTCCTGTCGCAGCACTGCCAGCTGAGTACTCCTGTTTAATCAAAATGCCAGGACTTTGGCCAAAGCTTTTAGCTGCTCCTTAAACAAACCCTCAGCTTCAGGTCCCACACCCCCAATAGCACATGCTATAAAAGATAATACTCCTTAAAGCTGGGCTTTGCAGCACCCCTAGGTTATATTTTATTTCCTCTACAGGGAAAACACTCATGTAGGTATCATCTACCTCATAATGTCAGCGTTCATTAGGTTCTGGTTGGAAGCTGCATTCTACCAGCACACAACTGACAATAATGGATATCCACTGCATGATTTGATCCACCTTCCAGTTACTAAATACAGCCTACTACTTCTTTTCACTGGCTGAGCGTCCTTAAACATAGAGACAAATATTCATGTATAGCCCAGAGCCTATTGTTGCTTGCTGAGCAGCATTCACAGGATTTCACACAAGATTTCGAAATTTCCTAAATTCATTCTGTGAGTGGCAATAGGAGATGGGGGAGAAGAATGCAAATATTTGATACAATTAATTCAGTGTTACACAGAGTCAGAGCCATGCTTCTGAACATCTGACTCAATTACAGACTTGAAACCAAGAACATGGAACCCATTTTGCTTATTTTGTATCCCTCACTAGGCATTTGTTACCTACTGCTATCTGCTCAGGGAACAGGATGAAAAAGAACAGACAATATATCCAGTAAATACTGCAATACTCAAGCAATAATCTCACAAACCCTTCACTTTGTGCTATTTCCTGCTCCTTAGCTCTTGGCTCTGCTCTGTTACAGGTACTCTCAGGTCTTCATTCACTTTTTTACTCCTGCAGCCAGAGGGCTCTTCCCTTGCCAGAGTGCCCTCCTGCTGGCCTGTCTGCACTCATCCCACTGCCAGTCACAGCTGCTCCTGGTGAAGCATGTCACAGATCACAGGAGCACAACTCCTCATGACCAAGTGGTCTGAACTGCATTGCACAAAGCTGCTGCACTGACTGGCAGCCCCTCCCACAATGCCTCATCCTCCTCTCTCTTCTCACTGCATATGCCACTTGTCAGATACTGAAAGGAAGTACTTGCTCTCACTTGTAGTATGAGGAACAAAATGCATCACAACCTGTAGGTATGAAGTTGATCAGAAATCACAGTTCTTGTTTTTGTTGTTTTTCTTAAGTCTATGAATCCTACAAAGCCTGTGTAAAAATAAAAATCATTCCCTGTAAACCTCTATTAGTCTACAATAAAATCTCTTTCTGAAAATAACTTACAACTTGAGGATTCAATCTCAGTGGAAGTCTCAAGATATTATGTCAGAAGGGAACGTAAATACTTAATTACTTTGATTTTTTTTAAAAAAATTACCCTATATACAAAATGGAAAAAAGGCCCAATTATGTAGGCCTTGTGCTCCCAGACTTCCTAAGGGACCAGGAATGAAGGACCCCAGACTCTAAGGCTCTCCATTAACATTTGTCTTATTACAGAAGCAAGGACTCAATGGGCTGTCACTACTGAATTTCAATTTTTAGCAAACATATCCAAAATCAGCTCAAGACTACACAACAATCCACATGATTTAGCAGAGGAATGCAGCAAGTTTTGACCAAAAGATGGCAAGTTTTGTCCCACACCACTCACTTTTTTAGTCATTTCTGCATTTTAATGTTGGTTTCCTAAAATACTTTGGGGGGAGGTGTCATGGCAACAAGCACAACAAATGATTTCCTCTTCTGCTGCCCTGAGAAATGATCCTTTTCCCCTCACTGACAGCTACCAGCTAAATTAGGTAATGGGCATAAGGTTGATAAAAATCAAAGACATTTGTTCAGCCTTTCCAAGCCCCTGACTCACCCCCACCTCTCACTGCAGGTAAGCCAAGCACCAGATGCTCTCCCTCCTCTCTTAGCCAAGAGCCCTGCTCTGAAAGCAGCAAGCCTTCTTCCACTCCAGCACTCACACAACCAACCTTCTTCACTTGCCTCCATGGAAAACTAAACCTCTTCTTCCTGGTCCTCCACATCCAGTTCTTTAGGAGACAGATGTTTTCCACTACCTTCTCTCCTGTCTCCTCTCAGCCTCTCTTAGCACCTGCTGAACTGGGAAACACCTGCGTCTCCTGCTTATTTTAACGGCAAGATCTGTAGCAGGTGGGACTTTACCCTCGCCCACAACAACTATCAGCACTGCACTGCTTCCAGCTCCAGAAGTCCCAGGCTCCCTGGGGGACAAGAGCCTTTGCAGAACTTTTCTGCAGAGCTTGAAATCTCTGTTATCAGAAAATTAAACAGGCAGTCTTAGTCGATGGGTTATCTGTGCATAATCCATGTAACAGATGCAACAGAATGCTAAAACTCCACTGTGCTAATTGTTCCTCTTCTGTCTCTGAACCACAGCCCTGGGGTTTGCACCAGCTTGCTGGAAAGGTGCACTCTGCAAATACTTAATCAGACCTAAATTAAATAGAGTTATGGCAGAAGGGGAAGAGGGGTGTTAAAAAGAAATGGGAGAATTAAAGAAAGGTGACATGGTGAGCCTATTCTAGATAGAAGGAAACGAGAGATGAGATTCTTCTAGCAGTTTTCCCACTGAATGCACTGTAGGACTTCCCTATCCTTAATATTGCATAAACTATTCACAGGAAATATTCCTACAAGGTGAATGCAGTCTTCACTTAAGCAAGATTTACAGTCAAGCTTTCACAGCCTTCCCTCTCTCGACTGTCAGAGCATTTTTATTTACTACATGGAACATGCTAATTAACTGTGTGATGATTTATTGCTCAAATCCTCTCTGAGATCCTCCACAGGCTTTGTCTGTAATTGTGCCATTTACTTACTACAGTGCATTACATCTCTGGAAATGTACAGGAGCAGTGTGTGTGCAGAATACAATGGGCACTTTGTACAGCAGAGCTAATCCTCTGGGTTACAGGCAGTGAGCTCCAGGGTTGGGAAAGGCCCCCTTGGAACCCTGTATCCTTGCCCCATGGTCCACTCAGATTAATAATGCTTTTTGTATTTTTAATTATGTCATTCACTACTTACATAAAGTCCTTCTAGTAATCTCCACAAAAGATGGTGCATAGTCCATAACATGTATGATGTATCTCCTGAAGACAGCTTTGAAAAATTCAGAGATCTGGGACAGAAGACGGTTTTCCAAACCGAGGATAGTGTCTGGACTAAGTATCTCAAAGTGACTCTTTGCTGCTGCTGTTATATTTTACATACTTAGCCTTCTCCTCCCCCTCCCCCTTTGTTTCCTTGTGTTTTCTCCCTATTTGAATTTATTTGCCTTAGTTTTTCTTTTTTTGTTCTCTGGATGTTCGCTATTTGAGCTGACCCATGCAGTGGAGAGCCACCACTCTACTCCCTGCTTGTGTGAGAAACTCTAATGTCCTACTTCAGAAAAACATTGTTGATTTTGGTGGACCTTAAGGACACAATTAGGCTGCCCTTGCTGAATACAGCTCTTTCCAAACCATGGACTCTGCTACGAGCACAGCTTCAAGGAAAAAAGCCTCACTGGTGGCAGGCGGAAGAGTTGGAAAGAAGAGCCCCAATTAAGGTGAGCACCTGGTGGACTCCCTCCTGCCTAAAGGAAACCACAACTGGCCTGCTGACTAAGGGTCAGCTGCTGTTAACTGCCTCATCGTGCTTGTTGCTGCCTCATCTGCAGGTTTCTCACCTGGGGAATCCCCTAGCCCAAGGAAAATCTGTTGTTGAGAGATGAGCTAGAGAGTCAACACTGTCTTTATGCAGCTACTTTCAAATACAAAGGTATCTTCACTTCTGAGGGTTCTGTGAGCTCCAGCTAGAGGGTGTGTGCTCTGACTCAGTATTGTAAAACACACATTAACACTTTTCACCCAAACAATGGCATCAAGTGTATTATTTAGTATTTTCACCTTATAATCACTAAAGCATTTCCATATGTTATTAAGTATCATCACATTCCAATCTGAACTGCCTGTATGGGATTATTTCTGAAAGGTATTGCAAGTTACAACATTGAAACACAAAGAATGAAAATAAAATTTACCTTACTTATTAAATTATGGTTTATTATTTACAAACAAGTGCTGTCATGGCACCATACTAATTACTGCAACAAGTAATTAAGCCTGCATCCTTATTTTGTCTGTGCAAGATTTCTGTTGCAAGCCTCAGCCTTCATAGTGCAGCTGAAAAACTAGGCAGTTATGGGAGAAGGACACAAACACGTCCTAAGTGACTGAATGAGATTATATAGTGATGTTATTTCTCTTATTCTGAGACACAGCATGGCAGTTCTGCACTATGGAATAAATACACTGTTATCAGAAAGGCCCAGTTAGTTCCCCAAAAAGCATCCCGCTCACTGAAGAGATTTATTGTGAATTTTTTAATATCTAGGTTTCTTGGAAAATGCATGACATCATGTGCCTCACTCACTGTGCTTTGTTCAGCACTTGTGCTATGCAAAATCATCAAAAACTGTTAAACAGTCAGCCCTACCCCGTGGCGTTTTGCTGTCACCACTGTGGGACAAGCAGACCCTTGTTCTGGGCTGTTGTTGACCACAGTCATGGTTCAGATGAGCCCTGACGTCTCAGCTGGACAGAAGAGCACTGGCAGCTGTGGGACAAACACACACAATTAGCCAGCACCTGCCATGCACAGCACTCCCAAGCCTCATTCAGAACATTAAGCTGTCCTCTGATAGATAAGGAGGCTACTAAAGACAGAGCAACTACACTGGAGAGAACACTACAAATTAGACAGGCAACTGTTGCATTGCCTGGATGTTATTAGTGAAGCACAGTATAGCCCAGAAATTAAATTCAATGTTACTAAGGGAAATCTCCTGTTCCTCACAGGTACAGGCAGAACTAACAGCAGAGATGCTGTAGGTTCTGCTGCACGTGTTTGGCATAGAGAAGAGAGGGTTTGAGAAGAGGTACTCAGAGATTGCACCAAAAAGCTAAGGTGGTTACTGGTACACAGACCATTAAACCTTTCATTCCTTCTAACTCCAGCAGGGATCCTAAGTTCATTGTCCACTTGAAGTACACAGGTAAGGCTTTGTCCTAAATCTAAATGACTATCAGCATGTTATGTGCTCTGCTGAATGTCACTGAACTCATCCTCTTATTGAACAAGGTTTTTCTTTTTTTTTTTTTTAAACGCACAAACCACCAAAAAGGAAATGAATCTTCTCAGGCAGGCAATGAATATTCCCACTGTAGAATGCATTGAACCACTTAACTGCACAGAACACAAGCCCATTGCCTAGCAGACGTAGCCAGACCACATTTTCCACTACATTTTTATTTTGAAAACAGCTGAATGCACAAAACAAAAGTCAGTTTCATTCCCCAAGTAAATAATCTGGGCTAAGAGTAAATCAACCAATGCACTTGGAAAACTATCAGTCTGTACTCTAAACACATTCCAGTTAGTGCTATTTGAGCCCTTCTCTGTTTGTTTTCCTTGAATCTGAGTGAATGCATTTGATTCTGGTGAATGATAAGTCCTCTGAAGAGCTAACTAAGTCCACATTTATTTTTTCAACATTTACTCAAGGTAAATTCTGGATTACATAATTACTCTGAAGCAGTATAAAAAGATGCATTGGAAATCCATACTGCCAGTACTCTCCTATGTCAGTTATATTCAGGAAATGGAACTACTGCATGAATTGGGAAACTAACCAATAAAACAAATGGCAAATTCTCAGTCACCTGTCTACAAGCCATCTGCTTACCTAGAATTCCCCAGGACAAAGTGTGAATAGTGATAAACAGCAAACCATGTTTGTGATATATCCACAGGCAGCTCAACAATAAGCAAGTAGGTCTGTAGGCAGATGAAATAAAGAAAAACTATTTCCTAGGCTAATCAGCATGGGATAACTTATGCCCAAAAAGGGGAAAATTCTGCCGCAGCTTCCCACCCTCACAGACAGGGACCTGCCCTCTAGCCACTTACCTGTTTTCAAAGGACACCTATGACATTACTTGTTTTTATTACTTGAACTCACAGAACAAGATGAAAATGTATTAAGTAGAAAACAGACGTGGAATTGAATAAGCCCAGCTTCCGTAACAAAAAAACTCACAACCAACTAACCAACTAAGAGGAAGTAGGACCACGCAGAGGAGACTCCAGAAATTAGGCTCTGGATTTTTATATATTTTTCCTTGAGCAAAATTTATGTGGTGACTGCACTGGTTCCTCTGTAGTCTAATGAGGTCCAGATTTTCTTTCCTTTAATTCAAAAACATGTGCTTGAGTAGTTGATGCTAAAGTGTTACAGGCCAGGTACCTTTGATTTCAGCTGTATAAAAACCAGGGTTGTACGCGAAGGACTCTGAAGATTTACAAAAAATGCAGTTACAATCTCACCAATCATTTAAGGAACGAGAGGAAGAAGTTTTAGAGCTCACCATTACTGTATGTAGCCATTTGCACCAAGAAACTATTTGGTAAATCTTACTTTGCAGAAAGATGGCCCATTCTCCTCTTAAATGTGGGATGATCAGCTTGAATGACAAATGCTGGAAACTTAGGATAACTCCTAGGGAAAACCATTACCGTGAAAAATCACTCCTGATCCTGAAAAACCCTATTTAAATCTGAGCTAGTGACATAATCACTGATATGGTAAGCCTTTCCTGAAGGACATAAGGGGATTTCAGATGTCTACAGTATATGGATCAGTGTGCAAGTCATAGAATCACAGAATCATTTAGGCTGGAAAAGACCTTTAAGATCATCCAGTCCAATCTTTAACCCAGCACTGTCAAGCCCACCATTTAACCATGTCCCTAAGTGCCACATCAACACATCTTTTAAATTCCTCTAGAAGTGGTGACTTAACCACTTCCCTGGGCAGCCTGTTCCAATGTCTGATAACCCTTTTAAGTGAGGAAATTTTTCCTAATATCCAATCTGAATCTCCCCTAGTGCAACTTGAGGCCATTTCCTCTTGTCCTTTTGCTTCTTATTTGGGAGGCTGACACCCAGCTACACCCTCCTTTCAGGGAGCTGTAGAGAGCAGTAAGGTCACCCCTGAGCCTCCTTCTCCCCAGGTGGGAAACTAAACACCCCCAGCTCCCTCAGCTGCTCCTCATCAGACTTGTGCTCCAGACTTACCCAGCCCTGTTGCCCTTCTCTGGACTCACTTCAGCACCTCAATGCCTGTCTTGTAGCAAGGGGCCCAAAACTGGATACAATACTCAGGTGCAGCAGTGCAGCCTCACCAGTGCTGAGTGAAGGGCACTGTGCACTGTACTCAGGTAATGCATTCTGGGAAAGAAACATTTCCAGAGCTCGAAGGGAATTACTCTCATATAGCTCAATGTAGCACGTAGGCCTACTTCAGAACAAGTCTTTAGGTAGTAAACTGAACTACTCTTAGCTTAAAGGGAAGAAACCACAGCCAGAATTTACAAAATGGATGTTGAAGGTCTCCAAAACTACACTAAATGAGCCCAGTTTTCAAAATGTCTTTGAGCCCAATGCACTCAGAAATGGAGAGCATTGATATGGCTTTGCAGGGACACACTGGACAATTGGGAAACTTGTGGGCCAGCTCCCAGAGTGCCAGCTGGTATAGCTCATGCATCTGTGCCATATAACATGCCCATCTTTCCCCCTTTGCCTGGCATTCCTGGAAATAGCTCTAAGTTCTTGCACAGCACTTAGTCATATAAGCAATCATTTCTGTACTTCACTCTACAAACTGAGCTTTTTTGTAGTTTGATGACACATTTCTGCAACTGTCCTCTGCTATAGAGATATGACCTATCTTCTGCATCAGGAACTGACTCAGGAGAGGAAAACATACTGTCATGTTAAATGATGTCACTGTCACCTAGTGTTCCTGACAAAACCCCAAGAGAACTCTCTGAAGTCTGTCTGCATATGACACATAACATCTAAACTGCATGTCTAGCACTTAATCCATTTATTGACATAAACTAAGCTGGTAAAAAGTATTTGCTTTTAGGGTGTCAGCAAAACCTGTGCCCAGCACCCTGTGCCTGGGCATTTCTGAAAATGCAAGGATCAGATTCTCATTCAATACACAAAGGTATCCTGGTTCTCATTCTACAAGAAAGTTGCTTGGTTGGACTTCAAAGTGCCTTTTTCTAGTTTATATTACGTTCCTGCATGGATTAAGTTTGAGCATCTGTGAATCACTATGGGGTAACTCATCGTATCTCCGTCAAAGTATCTGGATTTTAGGCATCTGTAGGGCTGATACTCAGGTGTCAGTATGTAGGTCTCAGGGTTATTGAAAAGATGAAGAGAAGTCATAACACTGTCATGAAAGTGAAAGATGCCAGCACAGTGGAGCAGGAGACATGGGCCAGATGCAGGTCTCGTGCTGATAGTGCATATAGTGCAAACATGGGCAATAAACAAGAAAAGGAGGAGAGAAGAGCAAATCTCTGCTTCATAAACAGTTTCTGTTCATAAGGAATCATACAGACATTGCATTTAAGAGACTACATGTGTTAAATACATAGGAGACAATGAATCACAGGCTTTACAGTAATAAGGCAGTGAAGCAGTGTGTGTTCACAGATGAGAAAGGCTGGCTTAGCTTCTCAGGCCCTGTTTCTGGGAGCAGGCTAAATCTGCTGGCTAAATCTCCTTTGCAAAAGAGGCAATAAAAGTTCTTGGCTGCAGAAGGACTGACAGTGGTTCCAAAGGCAAAACGAAAAAAAAATCAACTCAGGCAAATCTCCCATTGCTGCCAAGAAATCCACAGCAGAGCAGGAGTCACCGAAAGCTGTGGGTTGGACCAGCCTAAACAGAGCACCAGGACACTGCCCAGGGGAGGCAGGATCAGGAAAACGGACGGGTTTTCATAGAGAGGACACAGCAGTAGGAGACTAAGTCCCTCAACAGGTGCTCCCTCACTCTGCCCACAGTGGGATGAGGGAGAGAACTGGAAGGGCAAAAGTGAGAAAACTTGTGTGTCGAGATAAAGACAGTTTAATCAGGAGAGGGGGAAACAAAAAACCAAACCAAACAAAAA
>VWZT01007442.1:1352209-1434150 GCA_013397055.1 Pachycephala philippinensis | reverse complement strand
AAAGAAAGAAAAGAAAAACAAGTGATACAAAAGCAATCACTTAACACCAGCAACATCAATACCCAGCCAGTTCCCAAGCAATGGCAACCCCTGGAAAACTCACCCCAGCCTCATTGCTGAGCATGATGTTGCAGAGTACGGAATATCCCTTCAGTCAGCTGGGGTCAGCTGGCCTGGCTGTGTCCCCTCCCAGCCTCTTGCCCACCCCCAGCCTCCTCAATGCAGGGGCAGAGTGAGAAATGGAGGAAGCCCAGACACTGTGTAGGCTCTGCTCAGCAGTAGCTAAAACATCTGTGTGGTATCAGCACTGTCTGGTGACAAATCCAAAGCACAGCACTGTACAGCTGCTGTGAAGTAAATTAACCCCATCTCAGGCAGATGCACTACAGGGACCCACTCACACCCACTTAAAACTGACTGAACCTTGTCAACAGCCATTATCCCATGTTCAGCCTCCAGCTGCACTTGAGTAATGGTTTCCAGTGGAGTGGAATTCAGGCTTGGGTGCCTCACTCTCTTTAATGAATCAGTATCAGACAGATTCACTTATTTTACACAAAACTCGGGGAGCTGACTTGCACAGCTTACACAGAAGGCTGTGTGGATAGATGGACAGACCACACACCGGGGCTAGTGACCTAGATGTAGACTAAAAACAGGAATAAAAGGAAGTTTTACTGCACAAAGGCCAGTGAAGCTGAAATCTGTGGTGATAAATCTTTTAAAAAGGACACCTGCTGAAAAACTCTGTGTTTCTGCCACAGACCTGGGTAACACTCTTGAAGTTGGACACACTGCAAACTCTGCTGGATTTGGTTTTTGCCAAATGGCAGGGCACTCCTACCCTGGGGAACCAATTTTGCAGAGGTGGGATCTCATAGACCCATCTACATTGAGACTCTTGAAATGGGTCAGAGTTTCCCAGTTAAGCGGACATTTTGGGTTAATAGTTTATTCCTTCAGTGGCAATTTATAGGGAAAGCAAATCTACAGGTCACATGAGCCTGCTGAAAACCAGTTACTTTTACCTTACATATCACAAGTTACAGGCTGGTATAGACACAACTTTCTAACATCAGAGGTCTCTGAGCAATCTAGTTCCTTGTCATTCAGTCTCTGAATCTCTCTCGTTAGCTGACCTTTGAATCAAGCAGCAACAAAACAGATTTCTCTCCTTCCCCCACGTCCTACATTTTCTCCACCAGCAATATGCTTATCCTCTCCTTAAAAGGAAAGAAAAAGGCTAAGCAGAGGTGCTTTTAGGTATAATTTGCAGTTACTTTGCTAAGCTCTCATCAGCCTCATCATGTAATCACCTCCCTTGAATCTCCATTACACCCTCACCTTCATGTCCAGATTCAGATCATAAATAATGTTTTGCCACGGAAAGTAGCCATTTTCTTACTCGTGCAGGTTCCACTGGGATGCACAGCTACCCAGAAATACACAGTATTTCACCATCTCATGATGCTGTCTGAAAGAATTTCTTTTGTTCTTTGCAGTGGCTCAGCTGAGAAGCAGAAGAAAAATTGATAGAACTCCCTATTCCAAATTCAGTTTGCAGTCTCACACAAACATACCAACTGCCCAATAGCAAGCATTATTCATCAATTGTACCCAAACATCATATCTTTTCATAATGATTCTGCAACTATAAAATGCTGATTTCTGAACATTGACTACTTCAGTCGGCTTAACATATTACTCATCTGACATATCATAATACCTGCTTCAGAAAGCATATTGCAAAAATATCCAGCTTTTTTTGAAATATTTTGCAGTGGTGTTTTCACCTGTGAGTCATTGCTGACTTGCAAGCATGAACGTGAATGAATGTTATACAACTTTTACTGAATAAGCTACTGGATCAATTCACGCATCTGAGCACTTCCTGATGACGTGTTGGTATTTTCTGTGCTTTTGAATGAAAAGAAGCTTAGCAAAAGTGACAACATGCAATATTCACACATTGCAAAAAGCACAGAGAAGTTAAGAAACAGAAATAATAAATGGGTAAATCATAAAAGACCAAAACCAACACTGAAACGAGTTAAACCGAGCTCAAAGTAATGATTCTGTGGATCAAATCCAGTGGAAGTGATTATGCTCAATACATGGCTTTTAACTTAATCACTCTGCTTCATAGCTGGCAAAACCTGACAGAAGTCTGGTTACAGAGTGAAAACAGAGGAAGTAATTATTTTATGTTTTACCTTCCCATGTTTGCTGTACCTTAACCTGAACACCCTCCTTTTCTTTGGTAAGCTTTATTCAACTTGATGTTGCATTTAAAAGAAGTTATTTGCTTTTTCTGACCCATTTCCTCACAAATACATAGCAGGTGGAGAAGTGGATGTCATCCTCTCAAGTTCTATGATTTTCTTATGGCAAGAAAGTTACAATTCCCAATATTTTTAAGTTTTTACATCAATAGTTAGAAAGCTCTTTACTGGTGCAGCTGCTGACTTATTATAACTGGGTATCTCAGAACCACTGCCCATCAGACATAACTCCTTCACTTGGAAGTTTTTCATCCTGTGTTACAGACCACTGACCTACAGCTTGGCTCTCAACAAACTGCTCTTCTGTAAAGTAGGATGCACAGCAACCTTATGGAAATTAGAAGACAGAAAGGTTAAAGGAAGATAAAAAAGGAAATTAACAGCAAAAATCCTGAATGTTTACTTGTGGGTCACCAGTTCAGAGGCCTGACCACAGCAGAAAAGCAGGTGTGTATCTGGAAATGAACCAAGACACTCTTGTGCCTCAGCTGCAGAGGTCAGGCGCACGATGGAACAGGCCTGCTTGGTGTATTCAGTGATGCTGATCACTGTGCAGCCTTTTAGGATGACCAGCTGATCATTACTGCAAAAAAACAGTGCTACCATCTGAAAGAAGTCCCCTTTTCCTGCTTCGTGGCTGAAAGAACCAGAGAAATAGGCCTCTGCAGCCTCTTATATGATACTTCTTTGATCACAGCTGTCTCAGAGGTTGTCTGTAAAAAAGAATGCCATGAGCACAGCAACTGCAGGTGTCTCCTGTGATCTGCTGAGCACTCTATGTATGACAGCTGAAGCAGAAACTGAATTTCAGTTTGCTGCTCACTAAGGAGTGCTAGACTTCTGTCTCTGGGCTTTCCAGTGTAGAAGAGGCAGTGCCCAGAAGCCACAGAACCCTACAAGCATATAAGGCACGCCACAGCCCCCAATCAGTGTTGCCACTTAGAAATTCACAAGCATTATTTGCACACAGTGGCTTTGATGATTCTGTTGATGGTCTCATTGTGTCCTCCCAAGAAATCCATTAAAATGGATTCAGTTTCTATACAATATCATTCGTGCTCACTTCTAAGATCTAAACTATCATTTCATGCTTTGTGACAGAAAAGGACTAAGCACTGAACAACAAATGTGCTTCCTTTTGTTTCTCAGCCTTCAGCATTTTCCAAAAAGATACACTACCCAGTAGACACCAATCACTCAGACCAGTGGCAGGGAGTCCAGCTGGGACTCTCCATTTCCCTACCCCTTACCTTGCCATACTGGTCACTTCAGTCTCCTACTCCAGAAATGAACAGCGGAAAATAAAATCAATCACTGCTTAGTGCAAGAATGTGTTTACATTTATATCATACTCTCTTTTCCACAGCACACACAATAGCACAAACTGATACAGTATACCCTAGAGAACACAATCTCTTTTGTGTCCCATCTTTTGAAAGTATCAAAACGCTTCTTAAATGTGAGATTTTTTTTTTTCTTTCACAGTTTATTTTCCTAAATATTTTTTTATCCATGCCAATACCTTCTTCCATTTTGTGTGCAATCATTAGTTAGAACAGCACAATGGGCAATATTCTGGCATTTTTGATTCCTGTCACAGCCAGTCCAGGAAGCTCAGTGACACAGCACACTGCTGTCACTAGAGCTTACAATGCTTTCTCAGCCCTGCAAAGCTTCTTGCTGTGTTTCTGAAATTTCAAAGTTGATGACTACTGACTCACAGGTAAAAATGGCTTCTTGACTTAAATTTTAATATTCAAGCCTTACCTCCGTCTTTTGCAGAAGTACTGCCAAATGTAAGCCACTGGAGCTTTTTTTTTTTTTTTTTACCAAGTCTTTACCAACTGGAGACTTATTAGCGATGTTGATAGGAATGCAAGCAATTACTTGAGATGTGATACAGTGATTTGTCCAAACTAAAGTGAGTTAAAGGGATTCTGAAGATGAGGCTAAACATCTGATACTCACTCTTTTATTAAGACACCAGGAGGCGTGGTGAAAACAACACTGTGCAAACATTCAGTGGAGAGCGTGGCTCACTTCTGGCAGAAACCTTTCATTGCCTCCCTCTCTTCCTATCTTCTGCAGTTCTGCATTATTACTAACCAGATACCAAAAGAGGCAGTGTTAGGCATGCTTATCTTTGAGAGAGCTGCAGACCATAGGCTTTATAATTCTGTCCCCTTTTTATTCCCTTTCCTTTCCAGAGCCCCCCTCTAACCATGAAACCACTAAGGAGGAACCACAGGAAAGCATCAGTACAGACTGATAGATTCTGTCAAAGTATAGGATTGTGGATACAAGTACTGCAAGAACGCAGGCAGAGACATTTTCTCTGTTTCCTTTTATCCTTGTTTCTTCAGTTTTGCTGGAAAAGGAACTATTTACATAGACAAAATAAAATTAAACTGCATCTTTTCATCTTACAGATGCTGTGTAAGAACTAAAACAGGGAGAGGGGCTACATGGCCTTTTCCTTTTCCTGTTCTCATAAAGAGCTTCCTGAGATGATATAGAATAATGTTACTTCCCTGAAGTCCACAGAACTCCTGTGGTTTACACTTTTTGTACCGCACTCACTGGATCTAAATCAGAAGCGTATGAAAAGAGAAAAAATTACTGAGCAAACTCGTGCAGGAAAAGTGCTGATGAGATATCTGCTACTATAAAATGGCATGTTTAGATCTTATCATGTTCCTTGGAATAGTAAACTAATTTCTCTCAGATAAAATTCCTCCAATCTCTCACTCATAAAATTCTTATTTCAGATTGCCCAATTTTGCATGTTGCAGTCTTCTACTATTATTTGGTTTACAGCATCCGTTTAATTAGAATAACAGTTTTTACACTAGTTCTAAAAAATGTTGCTATAGCTCAATTTTTTCTTTATTTTGGCCATGCAAAATAAAACATCAGTCTGGCATTTGTATAAGGACTTTGTTCTATTCTGTTTAAAGTTCCTGTTAACTGAGTCCATAAAACTATTTTCCTTTCACAAAGTATTTTAGAGTTTCATATTCCTGTAATTTAAAACAATGAGCTATTTTGGGAAGGGCAAAACAGGGTGGATTCCATGTAAAATTATTCTGCTGCTATGCATTTGTAACTAAACAAAACTCTAAATTACACAATAAGAAAACAATAAATATTAAAAACCTCTGCCAAAAACCAGGCTGTATTTCTTGAGTGGATAGAAAAATAGTGCCATAACACAGGGAAAAATTCTCACCTCAGTCTGTTGGACAAATGCCTGTAGGTAAGAATACATAAATAATATAATCTAATAAAGGAAATTAAATAAGGAGACAGGATCTATTTTTATCACTTTTTTTGGAATCTCAGTTTCAAAATTCACCTCCTTTGGTGAGAACAAGTCAGGCATAAGATGTTCAACAGAGGTGAATTTGAGATCTACTGTGTACTTACAGAAATCCACTTTTTCACTTAATCAGAAAAAATAACATGCAGTAAGTAACAATGAACAAACAGGCAGGTAAATACATATCATTATAAGAAAGAGTTGATAAATGGGCACAGTATTTTGTGTAGTGATTTTGCATAAATGGTTTTTGTTCTACGGATCTAATGTAATGACTGAAATTCCTTGCAAAGGAGACAGACCCCTACCCCTGCTACCTGCAGGGAGGTCAGTTACTACTGTTAGTTCACACAGCTGCATTTGAGATTTGCAACCCTGCATTGAAGCCAAAGCTGGTCCCACTGGGCAGCTGGAATTATGTCCACATGACAAATACACTTACTACACGCCCTGCTCTTGAACATGCACAGACAGTGACTTTCATACAGTGTGCAAGACAAGACTATTTATTTTTTTACTTTTAGTGAACTATTAGAAAGTCAGAGTTGCATTTTGAGTCATAGTTATGATTTAAGAGAGCAAGACATGAACCCTAACTGGACTACATAGACATCTGCTGAATATCACTAACTTTTCTTTTGCATCAAAAAGACTTTCTATTACAAGTAACCTTCACAACATTGCTCTTTCCCAAATGAAGAACGAAGCTCTTAGGGCTCATCCAACCAAAGAAGGGGTAAATTCTTATCTAAGCAAACCTCCTCCCGAGCCCCCGCCTGCCCTGAACCCCACTGTGCCACATTCCCACCCCGGTACTAACACAAGCTCTGTGCTTGAGAAGGACGAAGGAAACGGCAGAAGGACGGGAGAGGCCATGGACCGTGGAGGGCTTGGTTACGGGCGCAAGTTTTACATGAAAGGCACTCCTACACAACAGCAGCTGTTCCCAGAACAAGGCTTTAACCCAACAGATCATTTGAAAAACAAAGTCCGTCCGTCTCCCGGCCATCAGCTGTACAAGCCATTACCCGCTCACAGCCGCCTCTGCCATCGGGCCCGGGTGTGCACACGACGCCGCGCCGCTCTCCTCTGGCCAGAGATCTCAGGAACGGGGTGAGCCGTGTCCTGCCCGCTCACGCCATGAACACAAAACACGAGCAGCATCAGATCGTCACCCGCAGAACCCCACAGACACCCACACAGACACCACCGTGTGCCCTCTCCACGCTGGCACCTGCCTGAGGGAAGCCTCGCCCGGCATGTAAGAGCCTTCCCAATTGGCCGGCCCTCTCCGAAAGGCGCCTGAGGGGGCCGGGTCAGCCAATCACTGGAGCTTTCTCGCCCGGGGCGATCTCCCCTCACGCGGGGCAGTCGGTGTGGGCCGCGCTGAGGGCGGGAATTCCCAGGATTTGCCGAGCTCCCTGTCGGCTCTGCCAGCAACTCTGCCCCGGCCGGGGACAGGCCACACCGGCCCCTCTGACCCCGGGGAAGCCACTGCTACATAGCGGGAAAGAGCACGGCCAGAACAGAGCTTGACGGGCCAAGAGAACATCGAGGAGAGGCGGTAGGAGAGGGACCCAGCAGGGCTTAGGGGGCTGCGTGGGCTGAGGGCGCAGAGATACCAGGGGGCCTTTGGAACCCCCATCAGTGCTGGGGCAAAGCCTGCTGGTGGTTGGCGACCAGGATAGTCCAGATCTTCCTTTTACTGTACATTTTCTGATAATTGTCTTTGATGCTAGAGTTAAGACTGGGAACTTGTGCCTAAGCATTGCCCTTTCCTCATTTCCCTGAAAACGGACCCTGTTTCTTCTCAAACTGAGGGAGCTGCAGGGTTTCTTCTCTGAATCTACTGCTGAAGAACCACCAAGTAGGTCTCCTTAAGCAATTCTTCTCTCTCAAGAAGGAGGTTGAGCTTGAACACAAATAAAATTTCTTATGAAAATGTTTTCCACAGGATTCCTTTTTTCTAATGGGTAAGTCCAAAACTCAACCTTTTTATTTGGAAATGTGTTAACATTTCCTGTAGATCTGCTCAGCAGAACAAATGGTATGGTACGGGATGTCTGCATCAAAATGATCTGTCTCGATTCAGCATTAAACCACATCCTCCTACACTGGTTGTGCCTTATTTCTCTCTCTGCTACAGAGACTGCACCACAGGCTGCCCTGTTCCAAGCAGACATGGGGCACTGCGGCAGGCACAGGTTACCCATAAGCCTGGCCCTGAGGGGCACTGCATGGGAACATAAATCCTGTTTTTTCACAAAGCACAGTGGTAGCATAAGCAGACTTTACTCCTGAATGTGGTATTTTCACATGTACAAAACCGACTTTTTGTGCAACCTAACATCAAAACTATTTGGGTTGCTGGAACAGATGTTCACTTCCTCCCACGCCCCCTCAAGCTCCACAAAACTTCTCCAGAAAGAAGGGCTTCCAAAGCAACCCTCCTCTGAGCATCTCTGTCTCAGAGAAAAGGGCCATCTTTGCTAAAGACATGAATTTCATAGGAACTAGTCTGGAGAAGCACGTTCCAGCAAAAGGTAATAGGTATCACAAGTGCTTTCAGGTCTTCATTCAGATGCATTTCTTCTGCTCCTTAAGTTAATCACAAATACAACTCTCTTGTTGATTTAGGCATTAATCTCAATAAAACTGGCTGAGCTGTGTCTTTTACAAGCAGAGAATAATAATGAAACCAAATATATTTGCATTTGTACTTTTAAATAATTCAGAGGCTGCAGAGCGCTAGAGTTTTGACAGAAAGAAAGGTGATTTCAAGTGTGTTCCCTGGCAGTTAAATCTGTCACAACCCATTAAAATCCACATCCGAGCTCCATCTGTGTAGCTGCGGACCACACTGTGCAGCCTCGCGCCTTCCTGTCACTTGTATCAGTTCCAACTTCGCAACGTTTTAATCTGGCAACAGTTCGGCGCCTGTTAAATTGTCCCTTGCGGTGCAGCTCTAACACGGATGTTATCGAATCGCTCACGTCCGTCAGAGGGTGCAGGGGAGGGAGCGAAAGGCCCGGGAGCTCCCCGGCCGCGCCCGGGGCCGGCGGAGGGGTCCGCGCGCGCCGCTCTGTGCGCTGNGGGTCCGGGCGGCTCCGGGCAGCGATAACGGGGAGCGCCGGGTCCGCTGTCACAGCGCGATGGGAGGGCTGCGAGACCGCATCGCCAGCTCGTTGCCTTCTTGAGAAAACGGCATTAATCCATACTCCGAGCAACAAGCTGCCGGTGCCAGGATCTATCTGCTCTTCTTTTTCTCTTCCATTGGACCGCCAACGCTTTTTCGATTTAGTGACAAGCTGGGTGTGATCGTCACGAACAAAGTGTGGGTTTGATGGCTGCTAAATCAGCCTTTACTCCTACAAACCGATCCTAAGAAATAAGGGAGGGAAAAGTCTGCTTGTGTAATCTTTTTAAAAAGGGAAAGAGCACTGTTGTGTTGGGTTTGTTTTTTCTTTTTTTTTTTTTTGTCTTCGTCTGTTTGGATTTCTTTTTAAACTTATGAAAAATGGCAACAGCAGCATATGTGGATCATTTTGCAGCAGAGTGCCTTGTTTCTATGTCAAGTCGTGCTGTTATCCATAGTCCCAAAGGTGACCCTGATCCCCAACCTGATGCAGCAATACTTCCTTCATCCAATGAAGAAGATAGACGGGAAGTCAGAGAAACCGGGAAAGACAATGGATCATCATTACTTGTGGTAGCTAGCATTTTAGCAGATCTGAACCAGCATGTCCCAAACTCACCTGCTCTAAGGATGGAAAAAAAAGAGACGCTTGATATAACAGAACAAATACACATTTCTATTGCTCCTAAGGAGTTTGGGGAAGAAAGTCTGCCTTCAGCTGGTAAGCATGGAGGAGAAAGAGCAGCCACACCTACTAGCCTGGCTGCAGTAACTGAGCCAAGCCCCAGACAAAAGAACAAACGCATAAGAAGCTGGACTGACCCTGGATCACCCCAGAAAAAGCACAAATGCCACTATGTGGGGTGTGAAAAAGTTTATGGCAAATCTTCCCATCTTAAAGCTCATCTAAGGACCCACACAGGTTAGTTACAATCCAGCCAGAGATTTATTTGTTACAGCTTGGTAATTAAAATGAAAAACAAAACCAAACAAACTTTTATTTGGCCACTGTTATGGTTTCACCTCTCGGAACTCAAGCTCGGGAAAACCAAACAACAACCAAAAAAACCCCTCCGGGAATAAACCCTTCCTGGGCATAGATTCAAAGCTAATGTTGCCCTTTTTTATTAATGTCACAGGGAACGGCATGCGGGTCATCTGTGTGGATTGTACCAAGCTGTAATTTTTAGCTGCTGGCCTTCTTGTTCTGTGTGTCTTCTACTTCCCTTTCCAGTACTTCTTACCTCCCCCGTTTTCCTACTCCATGCTCTAGTCACTCTCTTTATAGCAGCTTATCACTTCCCATGCAAATATCGATATCCTGATATTTTAAAATTAAATGTTCTAGAGGCACCTACATGGCTGTGTGTCTGTTTCTTTCTCTAGCAGACACTTTGTAAAAGCCAGAGTAAGCAGAAGGTAGATGAAACGCTGAACACGAGTCACAAGGAGACACCATAAGTGAGGAGAGAGGGGGATATGGGCAGTGTCTAAAAAGCTTTTGGCAGCTGGGTAAAACCGAATTCAAAAGAAAAAACCTTTGAATGCAACCAGTAACTTGTACTCATTAGTCTTCAGTGCTTACTTCTGGGTAAAGACTGAGCACTTTTTTGTTGGTACTGTAATTTGTGAGACACACCCACAGAAAAAGTGGAAGTCTTGCAAGCCTTGTGAAAGCTGCACTGAAAGTATTAGGAGGGCCATCTTGAAACAGGCTCCATGACTTGCCACACCTCACGCTTCTGCCTGGTGCTGGGAAACAGGATGGCTTCCAGTCGGACAGGGGACACCAAAAATTGAGGAGACCAATCTCTTCTGAAGGCACCAATCATAGCACATTTGTTGACGCACCACACCAACTATAGCAGACTTGTGCAAGCTGTTCCACTGAGTAATTTCAGATGGCAAATTAGTTTACTAAGATGTATGGTCAGTTCTCTTATAAAGAGCAGTCAGGAAGAGATCCTCGGAACTAAACGTGGCATAACTCCTGAGCAGTTTTAGCTCTGAGGTGTCAGCCTCACCCATGCTAGACCTACCTTCAGTGTGCCTTCAGCTTTTCCTGTTGCCTTCCTGAGATAAAGCAAGAGCCATTCTAATTTGACGGTATGCTTTGCTCTCCGTGGGAGAGAAGAAAGCCCCATCAAATTTGAGCATATGGATGGACAATTCCCTGTGGCACACAGCCAAAGGAACAGCGTGTTCCTGGCACCCCAGGCAGCCTGTCCTGCTTTGCACTGTGTAACTGCTTTTTGCCGCCTTGGGAGTCATACAGAAAAGGTGTTTCCACTTGGCTTGCAGGAAATTGTCTCCATTAATTTTCAGTTCTTTTGCATTCTTATTGCTGGCATTTGCCATTGTCCTGAAAGCAAAAGATAAATTTAGCAACGTTTCTGGGTTCCTAAACCAACCAGAGACCAAGAAGGGGAACTCCAACCCCTGATAAAGAGAGGAGGGCTTGGCATGCCCGCCCTGCGGGGAGAGGAGGGAGGGCAGGGCCGGCGGGGAGTGTCGCTCCAGGCTGCCGGCAGAGTGGAGTCATTCGGGGACGCTGGCTCGGCTCCAAGTTCTCTTTTTTTCCTCTTTTCCCTTTTTTTTTTCCTAAACTCTTCATTTCCTGTATTTTTTCCATGACTGTAGGGCTCAACTGGTTATTGCTGTAGCTAATGGCACTAAGAGAGCACGTGTGTGTGTCTGAGAGCTAAAGGAAAAGCAGGGAAGGGACTGTTTTTGCCCAGGGAGTGGCAGGACCCTCGGGGACTACAGCTTCTTTGTTTTCTTTCGTCTCCAGTGTCCGTGTGGGAAGCTTTAAGCAAAGCTGCCAAGTTTCCCTCCTCACTGGCAACAGGTCTGTCTCTGGATTGAGTTTTAAACAGGCATAAATGCCTCTTACTCTCCTTGCAGAATGTTTTCTAAGATGTTTGAATTCTTTTCTATCTTTAAAAGAAATTGTGACAGCCTTAAAAAAACTTTGTGAGACAATAAGAGTTAAGCTACCAGAACTAGTGATCACTTCCAGGGCTGGTAAATGTTTATTCTTACAAAACATGTAATGGTGTTTTACTGCTTTAGAACAAGATCTTTGGGTCTCCTCTGCTTTCTAGTCATCCTGAACTAGTTAAGTAACACACCAGTCTGCCCAGCTGTCAGATAGACAGGGTGATGGCTATCCACCTCACACAGCAGTGGTGAAAGTACTCCAGGTACACATGGAAGCTGCTTTAAACAGCTATCCAAATAACTCCGAAACCTGTTTGCTAAGAACAGTCAAAACTTCTGCTATGGAGTGGAACTCCTTCCATGTGCTCTATGACTAGATGAGCTGGTATTTAGGGGTGACCAGAAGGCTGAAAACAGCACTTCAGGCTAGAAGATAACTGATGATCATGCAAGAGATACTTCAACAGAACAGTTTATTCTGCTTTAGAAACTCGCTTGTCCTTGTCTGCTGCTGTGCTGAGAAAATAAAGGCTTTGCTCTTCATGGTTCGAGGAAGGATAGACCAGATCCTTGAGCTTATGTCAAAGAGATACAGAGCCTTCCAAGTACTGTTGCATCAAATCCAGCCCACATTGATAGGGACTGAGAGCTGGTACTATTTTCCAGCTGTTCGGTGCTCTGTGTAAAATCCTTCTGATAGTTATAGCCAGATATCAGAGCTTAAATACATAAAGTAAAAACCATAGTGCAGAGGATGCTAATTCTCCTATTTAAAGCAGAAGAAGCAAGATGGAAATGCCAAGAGCATCTGCTTTTTGTCCTTTACTCAGTGTACAGTGTTTTTTAGTACTCCTATTAGGACAAAATGTGCTGGAGCCATCCACAGTTTCTTGTGTGCTTTTCCAGTATACTACTGGTTAATCTGTCTCAACCTTCTGAATACTTCATCTTTATTACACTGCACACCCTTGAACCAGGCAAAAAAATTTTTGTCACCAAAATCTTCTCTGTTCTCTCCACCAGTTTTCAAAGTTCCCATCCCCCTATGTTTCTTTCCATGTTTATGTTTTCCACTCTAGTCTCTCACTGAATGTCCTGGAGTTCAACATGATCATCAGCCACAAAGCCCTTGAAGTTTTAATGTTTACCAGAAGGTTATATTTAGTGTCAGTGGGTAGTTGTCAAGTCTGAATACTTTTCCACTAAGGCTCCCATGGATCTCAAAAGCTCTGTTGGGGTTCACAGAGGCAGCACCCCCCCATTTGTCCCAAGCTATACTGACCCCACCAATACAAAAGGTTTCACTGATGCACTGATTTTAAAAATCCTCTCCACTGAGACAATTCCTAAACACAAAGGACTTGCAAAAAATCACCTAAATAATTTGTGACAGAGTTCTCCTTCATCTAAGCAGGTTTTCAGCACAAAGGTCTGGAAATTTTCTGGAGTTACTGGAAACTAGTTAGTCTCTTGCTGCACCAGTGAGAGAAGGGAGACAGTACAGAGCCTAATAGCAATCTACAGGCTACAGTCTTATAGAGCCTTGTCCAGGAACACTGTGTTCTGAGAGGCTGTAGAGAGATTACATATTTATACATAGAGAAAAACTAATGGGATTTTGGGCAGGGATCACAAGAATCCTTTGTATTGCATCTCCCCACCAAATCATTGTGACCTCTCAAGCTTTTAGCCATCTCCATGAGCACACCATCACTATCATGAATGCAGAGAAAGTACAAAATAAACCTTCATTTAACTCCATTGAACTGTCCTTCTAAACTTACTAGTTCTAAGCACTAAGCAGCACATCATAACACAGAAACAGCTTTTCAGTCATCAGAATAAATGAGTCTGCACAAATTAGCAGAAGCTAAGGAGAAGTGGACACTAGTCTAAGCCTGGAGTCTTACTTAGTCTTGCAGCAAAACCAACTTGGTGGCCATGTGGCTTAAGAGTAGCTCCTCTGTACTATTGCTAAACCAGCTCTATGTGGCTGGTTTGGAGCACAGGAAGAAGAGAAGGCCTAATTATATTATCCTTGCTCATAGATGTCAGGTTAGGACTCATCCAAGAGAAGGTGGTCAAGACCTTTGTCGATCTCTAGCTGGCAGAGTGAGCATGGGCAGCTATGTGTTCTGCCTGCTCAACCTTGGCAGTTGTGGAGTATATATTATTTGGTATCTGTTGTTCTTTTCAGTCTAACCCTTATTCATTAGCTGAATTGAAATAGGTAGAAAAGACCAACTCATTTCCATTTCTTTACATTAAATCTCTATAATCACATATATGAGGATGACACTAAGGAACCTATATGAAAGAAAGTTCTTTTTTAGCTTATGTACCCTTTTTTCCCCATCAGTTATTATATCTTGTTTCCCTAGGCAAAATGTCTCTGATGACTTTGTAGCTGGTGTATATGAAGATGGAGAATTCAATAATGTATTTGGCCTTTGAAAGCAATCTGAGAAAAAAGCAATCAAGCCTCCCTGTGACAAGTATGACAATAGCATAACAATTAGGCTGAACAAACAGGAGGAGTATATGGCTTGTGTTCAGGCTGGTAAAAATGCCTTTATATAAAGTACAAATAATCCATTTTGACTCGGGGTTTTGCTTTCACTTTCAGTTGTACTAAGTCTGATTTGCTCACACTATGTTAATTCAAAACAAAACAGTAAAGCACAGCTTCCCTTAAGTTCTGAATCAAGATGCTAATTGGTGTGTGTAGCAACCAATTAACCAATGTAAGAAGGAAGTTTTTCTATCATTGAAATAAACTTTATATTCAATTTTAGCACCTGGTAATTACCAGAAACAGCTAGTTAAATAAAAAAAACAGGGACTAAACTCAGCTGAGGTTTCTTTAGCTTGTCTCTAGGCACACAGTGACTCTTGAAGGAGTATATGTATATGTGTAGCAGGTGGGCAGTGTTGGTGAAGACCCAAGGCTTTGCAGGAAAAGATTACAAGAGAAAAAACCCAATCTAGGGCCTTCTGTGCCACTCAAGAGCAGTGCAAAGCAGGACTGCAGACAGCTCTCGTGTACAGCGGGATGAAATGAGTGGTGCTGGTGCTTCAATCCATCCTCCTGAGCTGCCCGTTGGGCTGCTCTGCATACCAGGACTTATGGGGCGCTGCACTCCCTCTGAACAGGATGCCAGAGGAAATTGGAAAGGCCTTTCCCCAATGCGGATTCCCAAAGGCAAAAGGACAGACTAAATGAGTTTGTCCCTCTGCATGTTGGGCCTCCTGGGTTTGATTTCTTGTGTTAAAAGTTAGAAACAGCTCACAGGCTCTGCATGCTTCCCTCACTCTCATTAGCATACACCCAAGATTATCCAAAAGCTGCAAGATGCCTCTAGGCTGTTGTGTCCCTTAAGTGCCTTCCACCTCCTTACTTTGCTGAGTGCACCAAAATATTTTCTCTAAGGTTTTTTTCCTGAGATAGGCCCAAATGGTGGCTTCTGGATAGATTCAAGTACCAGCCTCACAACAGTTGTCTTTCCAGCCTAAGGCGTAAACCTTGTTTCTCAGTGTTAAGAACTTCAGCAGCCTGTTACTTTTTTTCTGAAAACTGATAATCTTAACTCTTTTAATAAGCCTATATTTTTAAAAACAATCCAAATTTCCAAAGCATTGTTTGTGTTTCCTCTGAAAGAACTTTGCAACTCCTTTCTTACTTCCTCTAAGAAAATTTCAACACATAAAAAAAAGTCAGTGGAAAACATAGAACAGCTTCCCTCAAAGCCCTGCCTGAGTCCTCACCCTACAATGCACTTCCCAAGACTAAAGTTCTTATTTAAAAGTATTGATTCTAAGCCTGGATCAAACAATCTATGTTCATTGAAGATAACAAAAAATATATATGCTATAAGTTTCTTAATGTTAAAGTCCTTGAAATAAACACAGAGCAAAAACTTCTTAAAGAATAAGCAAATTTTAAAACTTACATGTTTCAAAAGAAGCTGAAGTCAGGAAGAAAAGTAAAACTACTCCCACTCACTCCTTTTATATGACTGCTTCAAGACTGAATAATAGGATTCAGTCAATTCAGCTGCAAAAGAGTTAGGGCTAAATTAGTTGCATGGAGAATCCAACTGGATGACACCTGAATTTACCACACACTTGATTAATATTAGCTGTTAAGGGGATCTACCTCTCATGATGGTTATACAGGTTTTTCTGTGAAAAACCCTTTATTTCCTTTTGCCCCTCTTTCTTCCCAGTCTTTATGGAGATACTAATCACGCGGAAGACACAGAAATGAAGTTTCTGGTAACAACAGAATTTAGATATTGTAGCTAAAAAGCATTTAAAGTAAAACAGTACTTATCATTGGTACAACTATATGTCCAATGGAAAATCAGAAACATTACAGATTTCTCTTTCCACAAACCATTCTTCTTTTAGCACGGAAATGGGACTTGGGTCCAGTGTATGAAACCTATTACTATTGAAGTAGTGAGGATGGATGACCCTCCGGTTGTTTTCCTCATCCTAGACACGGGTAGTAGCACTTTCCTTCTCAGTGGCAAGACCTAGGTCTTACAAATAGTTGGGAGTTGGCAAGCGAGTTTTTTAATGAATGGACAGTTGCAATTGATAGCAGTGTTTGTATTAGAAATTAATCACAGCCCTATGGACAAGAGTGTTGAGAATGATCTGCAGAAGACTTTCCTGCAGTAACATTTCTCTGCAGGACACTGGAAAGTGTATGTGACAGAAGTTTTGCATAAACAAACCTTTTGCTAAACTGGAATTCCTTATGAAACAAACTCACAATTGGATTCCATCTGAAAAGAAGGCACCTTTAACCATTTAAAATACAACTGTTCCATTGTGTTATTGTCTGGCTGAACATGGTTATGGCACGTCCAAGAGCAGAAACCTGGAACTTGTTTATATTGGACATGTGGTTTCTAGTTCTGTTTTATAAGTTAAGCATGTTCCAACTTCCCCCCTCCCCCTTCCAATCTTGGATCAGCTGTCTGGAAGTCGGTGCTGACAGAGCCAAAAAAATACTCTGCTGTTCAAATGCGGGACAACTTTTGAAGGGTCCTTTCTGTAGAATTTCTATAGGTATACTTTTTTCCCTTTGTTACCCACTTGGCTTTTATGAGGTAGATTTGCATGGGCAGTGAGATCATTATCTTGCTGTGTTCTGTTTAACAATAGCTAGACAATGTGGGTTATTTAAGTGCAGGCACTGAAGTCAGACACACATATCCTGTATTTTTCAGGTCTTGCAGATTCAGCAGATCTTACAGGGCCTCCACTTAATATAAAAGAAAAATTTTTAAAAGTTCAGAGTGCCACCGTTGTGGTTACTTGTAGAAAAACGACCTCAGAAGCTTTTTTGCAGCCCTAACATAAAAAGCATTTACTAACCAGGAACTTGGCACGAGTCAAATGGTATTAAAGTAAGCATATCCTGAAATGACCTCTAGTGCAAGGAAAAGATTTGCTGTAATCACTTACAGTCCTTTTGTAGTGCTCTCAGGAAATCCAGACAAAATATTGGTGACTGGGTAGCTGCTGATGTTGCAGTCAATGGATCAATAAGCTATCTTAGATTTATTGCACACTATATTTCTACCAGACCACTCTCTATTATTTGGTTATAAGTTATATGAGTTTTTGGAATAGAGGCACGTGAAAAACTCATATGAAAGAACACAGGGTTGCTGCTGCATGTTTTGCATCTTTCCATCTGCCTTGGTCCTGCAGCCAGCTAGAATATCCCTGGACAATAAATACCCAAGCAGAATGGGCATGCTGGTTATGTCCTTACTGCCTTCAACAGTAGCTTTTAAAGCTGGTAAAGGAGAGCAGCAGAAATTCTAACTCTTCCAGAGTAAGACCAGGTATGGTACAGCAGCCAGAAGGGATGTATTGAGCTTTTTAAAGTAAACAGCTGTCAATATTTCCACTAGAGGAACTTAGAATGAAACCAGCTGAGAAGGATTAGTACATCTTCAGATGTTTCCTGCAAAATTTTTGGTGAAACGATGAGCTGTTTGTTAATAGATCAGAGAAATATTTATTTTGCAGTTTTGGGGTAAATAAATGAAATTACATTGGTACAAATTTACATACTAGACTGGGACTTTAGAGACTATTTTACATTCTTGCCAAACCTCGTAGCTGAATACAGGGCTTTGCTACATTCTTAATCTAGTAGTTTAGGCCTTATCCTGCTATAACAGAACAGAGATGCTGCTAAAACCTTACAGAACTGTAGACTAATTTTTGTTATTTATATGTAGGGGCTCACAGAATTTTAATTTGCAATCTCTTTTAAATGCCAGCAGAAGGACTTGCAGACGAGCATTAATACATGAGGGGCCATGGCAGTTTTTGATTGTTCTAGTGATTGATATCTTTTCCAAGCCCTATGTGAATTGTGTGCAGCTTTCTTATGCATGTGAAACTCTTCATAGAGCACCGAAAGCCCCTCAAAGGCAATGGAAACTTCCATTGCTGTATATATATATCTATACAGGCAGTGCCAGTAGAATGTTTAGCCTTACTGTGTAATAAATCCAGGGTGTATTTGTAAATATGTGTTCTAAATTCTCCTAACATGGCCAAAACAAAACTGAATTTCTTAGATAACCCAAAGGATTACTTTTAGACAGGATTCTCATTGATACATTTTTCCCCTTTGTGCAGAGATGTACCATATTTACACCTTCTATTTCCCCCAGCTTTCATCATTAAAAACTACTGAATTCTTCTCAATAGCATTTTAGAATTTCTCAGACCGGCAACATTTGGAACCAAATTCTAGCTTAAATAGAAATGTATGTGCAAATATATGAGCAACCAGAAAAGCAAATGCTTTGGAATTTATTGGTGCACCTACATAGTATTACTAGCATAAACAGACCTATAAGAAATGTATTCAAAAACTCTTTTTTTTTAAAATTTTTTTACAAATGACAGAGAATATGTAGAATTTGGTCATGGGATGAAGCAATTCTAATTACTGATTACTAATTTTAATAGATGCTAGGTGTGAATTTAATAGAATCGGTTTTACTTCAAGGTGTATGATATGAGGTAAGACTAGCTAATCACCCACCCCTTGTCTTAAAAAAAAACAACTCTCAGTGTCCCTAATAAGGAAATACACATGGGTTTTTTTAAGCAGAGAATTTTGTGTTTCATTTGGAAAGAATCCTCTTCCTAACCCATCACCTGCAAATGTAATATGCATATGTATAGCATTGCATTGATAATACACATGAAAGTGGGCTTGCACAGTTAAATGTAACTTTTAGTGAACCCTAACTCTCATTCTGCTGCTCCTCCATGCGCTGCTGAGGCTTTGAAGGGGGAATAGGGCTGTTGCAGCTTCGTAGATTACCTCAGTATTGCTCAAATAGTGGAACCTGGAGGGAGAATTCTCCCTCTACCCACAACCTCCAGCTCTTACCTGCTCTGCAGAATCCCTTACACTGTTGCTACGGTAAGTTTTCAAATGACTGCCAGAGTTTGTGGAGGGTCTGAAACAGTAACTTTAAGAGGAGCGTAGCCAAAAGTTGTGGGAACATGAGTTGTTCATGTTACTCATCATTCATCCCCATACTCCACCGCTTTCTTATCTGCAAACGAGTTATCACCCAAGATTGAGGTAATTACCATGCTGAAAGACTTACACCATTTTTCCACATTTTCCTTCAGCTTGAGTGAGTTTTGTTGTGTTGGCATCTCCTTTCAGTCTGCAGGACAATATCATTAAGGGCACCATCTCACTGACCAAATCAGACATGATTTAAGCCAGCATCTGTTGGAGCTTGGAGTGCAAATTTAGCAGTCTAACGTCTGGGGAGCCGTTTTAATTAATAAATGTCATTGGTAGCTTTCAGAGGATGAGGTGGTCAGGCAGATTACAATGTTACCTTTGCTGTGCTCCCTGATGTAAGCAAATATTGTACAACAGCTGGCACAAATGCTTTACCATGAACCTTGTCCCAGACTTCTATAACTGGGACACGTGCAGATGAAATGTGTTTAGGAACATGACTGTCAGATACCTTATACTGAAGTGATAATTTACAAAGCTCTCGCTCTGTACTGCAGAGACAAAACTGTAATGAGAAACAGCTTTTGAACACTGCTTGTCAAAGTACAGATGTTCAGCACCAGTATCTTCTAAGAAAAGTTTCAGTCAGTCCCCAAAGGGGTGTTCTTAAAAAAAAAAAAGGACAACAAAAAGAACAGAACATTCTGTGATTCTGCTTCTTACCCTAACTGCAGTTATTTGGAATTGGCTGATGTTTCCAGTGAGTAGTGTGGACTAAGCAAACACAGCTTTCCTCTCCAAGCAGAAACTCTCACCTGACTCATACCAAAAGGGCCTACATGGTGAAGGGCTACACATTTTTAGAGACTTTTTGCTAACACTGCTTACAGGTGAAAAGTCATGTAGAACTCATCTGTTTTCTCTGCATTTCTGAATGTGATTTTTCTGAGCGGTGTGGCTTCTGGAGAAAACAGTATCACTGAGCTTACCAAAACAAAACCACCTCTCTGAAAATCTATTTTAAACCTACGTCTTTTTCTTGATACTTCCTTTTCTCTTCCCTATCATTTAAAATGAGATTGTTTAATAGGCTGGTGTTAATTCCTTGAGATTTTAGAACTCTGTAACATGAAAAAATCCTAGTTCTCTCCTTTCACTATGTTTGATAGATTAATAAGGATTTGAGCACTTCCCTCCTCTCAGTCTAACATCAAACCTCTCAGTGAAAAAAATAATCCTGACTGGTGTTCTTACAGATTGTTTCCAGGAACATAATTTAATTTCTACAGCAATAAACTACTCCTCCTTGAATGTACAAATCACTAGATTAATTTTTGTCACGAAGGCAAAAATTACTGAAACTTATTTTTTGTCATCAAGAATATAATAAGTTACAAAAAAGTTCTGAGAGAATGCTATCTGGCTGGTGCTTTGCTTTTGTAATGAATTCTTGAAAAAGCAGCTATACTTTCTAAGGTTATGTAATCAATTTGTGCTGCTAAGGTTAGCATTTGCAGGTGAATTACAGACTAATTAGTTTGGAGAAACACTCCATACCTGTGCTGAACTTACGTGCAAATGTTTGCTTAAAGCTTCTTTCCAAGAGCCAGCTCTGGTTCTGTGTGTAGAATATCCTTGGAAAAATCCAAGTTGCATTTCTGTATTATACATATACACTGTCAATTGGATATGACCACTGTTGTTTGCAAGAGACTCAAACTCATTTGGTATAAGCTACATCTTTCTGGTGTTGGCATGCAAATTGCTTTCTTAGATGTTTAGATGAATTTCTTACAGAAAGGCAAGGAGCTGATGTGATTAGTGTGCTTGATAGTTTTTCTTCTTTGAATGCTGTGGAGGAACTGAGTTCCAGTCTCATTTGCAAAGAAATTCAAATTATCACATAACTGTTTCCTCAATCATGTAGTTCTAAGGAGGCTGTACCATTCTCATCTGTGCAATGGAAGGTCTGTGGTATTCCTTTATGAAGAAGTGACTGTGCTGACACGTTTTTCATTTGAGTACATTTGTTGTGGTTTCACAGACTTAACACAGTAAGAACAACAGTAATTCTCACTGCACAGCTGTTTCTGACTTGGAAATCAGACCACCTTTGGATTTATTAATATCTAATTTTTTAAAAACATAAAACCTGTCCCGAGTTCCTAGGTCAAGCTTGTGCTTGACTCTTCTGATTATAAAACACAGCTCCTTACCATCTGTACAGAATGCCAATGACACAGCAGTAGTCAGTGAATAATTAACTAATCAGCTTCTGTTACTTTCTGTGTGGACATCTTTGTATCCAGTTCTTCCCCTCTTTATTAAAGCATAGGAGTAAGCCCTAGCTGCCTCACACAGAGTGGTGAATTTGTTCTCCTAACAGCATTTACAGCCTTGAGTAGTAGAACAAAGGGTGAATCACTGAAAAGGTGATTTACAAATGGTCATTGATGAGCATGCAGACAGCATGGTGTACACAACTTTACAGTGCTGAGGGTATTTATGTTCTGCAAAAAATACTAAACACATACCTGGTTTTGTGCAGTGTAATGATGTATCATTTTTCCCTAAGACTGAAGTTTTTATGTTATTTGTCCATTATTCACAAATCCTGAAATTGAGCCGTAAAAACTAATTTTCAAAAGAAAATAGAAACAAGTTCCAACCAATTGGCTGAAACTCAAGTTCACAGTACTTTGTGCATCACGTCTTTTGGTAGGAATAATAAGTTGTCCCATTTGGCACTGTCAAGCTGCAACAGCAATAATTGGATCATCTCAATCCCTCAAAGCTAAGTCAGGATACAACACCACAACTCATGAAGCTGCAATTCCTGTTTTCTTTGGGTTTATTCACAGTCTGTCTGTTGTAACAGAACCTCCCGATTACTCAAGTTTATGAACCTTGCAGTTCTGCATATTGCAATGCTTGAATCCCAGCCCAAGACCCATGGTTGCCAGAGTTGTGCTCAGCAGGAGCTAGGAATATGGACAGGAAATCAGGTTCAAATCATTTTGTGGTTCTCAGATTTAGGACTGGATTGAGCAAGAGTCCAAATGGAAGTAAGAACAGCAGGGAACTTCTGTGATCTTTTTCAAAGTAAAAATTACATCCTCTGCATAGGGTTTTAGAGCTAGCCTGCAGACTTACATGGCACTGATATCTTTTAGAATTTCATTGTAATGGTGCAATTCCTATTATATTTCATAGAACTTCCCTATCCCAGGAATCTTCTCCTGAAAAAATTTGGCCACAGTAAGATCCTGTGTTTTAGAGTATTTCACTAGCCTCTGTGCTTCAGGCACGTCAGGTGTGGTCAACTAATTTCCTGCAAGCACAGGGAACAGGTGCTCCACCTCAAAAAGCCAGAAAGGCCAGTGGGTTTCCTCTCCTCACCCAGAAGAGCAGGTCTGTTAGAGAATAGACCTGCACACTTGAACAAACAAGTGTGCAAGAGCAGCAATAAATGTGCTGGAGCCACTAGGAATTTATGTTTTGGGAAGTAATAGGGATCTTTCTACTACAACTTACCTACTCTTACAGCTACTGAATTTTACCTGACATGTATGAAACCATAGACTTAAGAATCTCCACTAAAGAGTCATTGATCTCTCACAAGGTGAAATGGTTTACATGTCAATAAGGTTTTTAAATACTTACAGAGAAAATGGTGGCTGCTGGGCAGCCCTTCTGGCACGATTCATACGTATAAACCATGTTCTGCAGTGAGATGTAACTGGGTTTAACAGAGTTTTAACACTTTACAGAGTGCTCTGTAAAGGCAAGCAACAGAGGCATGGCTGCAGCATGCAAGGGAAGACAGTTGGAGTTGCTAAAGGGGCCATGAGGTATATATGTGTATTTTAGTAAATTTTAAAATAGTATCGATGTTCCTTCAAATACTACTTTGAGATAGAAAAGTAGTGAAAGTAGTATTTGCTCATGAAAAAGGGAATCCAGCTGATTTCTCTATGTGAGTCCATGATAAGTTTTTTGAAAACACCTCTCTGTTTTTGAGTTAATGTATGTTATATACCTTAAGATGCCCTTGACAAAGCTGTCTTCGAAATATGTCTGTGTTCTGTGTAAGATCTTTTCAGTTATGTTTCAGCTTTTCAGTTATGTTTCACATCCAGAGTCATACTCAGATAATTGGCTTGTGACTCGGATCCCCCACAATCCAGCAAATGCTCCATTCATTCAGTTCCAGCACTGGCCATGGCCTCTCTCCTACACCATGACCCCACACGTCAGGCACAGCTGGTGGGGCTGACTCCCTCAGAACCCTGTACCAGCTGTCCTCAAAACCAACATCAAATGGGGGGGGGTCACAGCAGCTGAGCTGCACTTAGGCTGTGTCAAACCATGGCTGTTAGTGGGAGAAGTGTTGAAAACCTTCTCTTACTTATTTTCTGATTCGATATGAGAATGAGGCCTGGACGGGTATGTGCTTAAAAACATTTGTAGTTTAAAGTATTATCACATAGAAAAGACTGAAAAAAGCTGTAACTAGAAAGGAGCAGGTAACTGGTACTCTTTTTTCTTTTTCATACCGCTGTGGTTGAAGGAGGCTGCCAGGAGATGCAAAATAAACAGGGAAGGTATTGACAAAATAGGACATATAAATGAGACTTGCAAGAGTTGGATGTTAAATTGCAAATACTGTCTTTTCTAAAAAGTTGACCTGTTTTAAAAGTGGGCACTTTAGAACAAAAGTACAACTGTTACAATAGAATGTAAGTCCTCTATTGAAAACAAAAAACCTGAAGCCTGGTTTAAACAGGGAGGGTGGTTTAACAATATGGGCAGAAGATTTTGAGGTGTATGCAATAGTTTTATGCATACCTTGAATGGTAGCTGCCTTGTGTCAAGCAACAGATTTAGTGTTCGTTTATCAGCCCATAAAAACTACTTTCCAGAGCTGCCTGTTCCCTGAAGCTGGATGCTCAATATGGCCATTGGCAGATGCTGCTCATAAACTACTTCAACACCACCTTGCTCTCTGGCAAACAATCCACCCAGAATGAGAATAAAATAACAGGAAATCCCACTCCCTCTCTCTTCCATACAGTTGCAATAAACTCTCAGTATCAGATTTTTCACTTAGCTTTACAGCTTTAGCTGTGCTTATAAATGCTGAAGCCCCATGTTTCATGCATGCTGTGTTACTGTGATGTTGTTGATTGAACAGTTCAAAAGTTCACAAGGAGACATTTCACAATTACAGCCAAAGACAACTTTACTAACTTCTGTTTGCTTGGCTTCTAGCAAAATGAAATCTCATCCTGTCCCCAAATCCTGGGAGCTGCTGTGCACATGAAATGTCATAACTTACCCACAAGGTCTGAATTGCCAAAGTATGTGCACTTCAGCTGGAGGCAGATGACATTCAACATCGTCCAGAATTCAGATAAATAAAGTGCAGGTCTCAGATTAGATGAATAATCCTTTAGTCTGTTATTTTGCATAGCAGGACAACCGTTCATTAATTTGATAAGCTTTGCTTTTACAAGCATTCTCCTGTTTTTAGTAGAATAGAATAATAAAAAAATCATTGGTATGTCAACAGAGAAAAGACTGATTCATGAGGTCATATGATTCCTTCTTTGCAGCTATTCATGCAACTGCTGGGCAGAGCTCGTGTAGCCAAAGTTTCCCAATTTCAGCATGAATTCATGCACAGTTCACACCAGATTAATATAGTTGGTCATTACCTATTTAATTTTTCTCCCACTTAAAACATTTCCATTGTCTAACTAGAGATCATGAACGTTACCATGCAAATTTCTTTGAAAGCCACCACAAATAAAAATTTGTGAGGTAGACTTTTATTAAAGGCAGTCTAAACCACTGCAGAAGTTGTTCCTATGTTCATTGTACAGACAGGGATGGTTCATGAAGTTTCGGTTTGATTTCAAGCATTCTTGCAATACAAACATCTTCAGGTTCAAGCTTTTAGGTTTGATCTAATTTTTTAATTTCTATCTCCCAGAGTGATCAGAACTTAGGTAAATAAGAATTTCAGACCATCTAAGTAAGCTAGCAGAATTTTTCAATAAGCACTAGAGAACAGCATTTTCATATAGAGAAGTCTCTTCCATTTTTAGACAAGCAAGGAATTACCTGTGTCCCACTCTGAGGGCTGAGGAAAGAAAGGTCATAACACTGATCAAAAAAGGAGCACAGTGGAGAGATGTTTGCAAAAGAATCTCATAAAAATTATGACACGAAGAAGTCACTGTGCACCATTTTTGGTTCCTGCCATTTGACCTATGAGTACCTGTTGGTTAATTCTGCTACATCTATAATTTCTCTATGACCACACCACTGAGAATGAATGGCTTGAGAGCCTGTGAGCTCTGTTGGCACATAATCTTGGCCTTCACAAAGAGAAATTCCCAGATTGGAAGGAGAGGCAGAAGTGTCCTATAGTGAGAATTTAATCTTTTTTCCACTGTAAAGAGTGGGCTGAAGAAGGACAGGATGCCAAGGAGTGTCATACTCTAGAGCTCCCTTGGAGCTGCTAACAGTCAGATGTGTGATCTGGAGCTGTTCTGGGTTTGCAGAGTGGGCTGGGTAACAGACTGAGCAATTCTGAGGTACCACAGGAAGGATCCAGACAGGAGTCTGTAATGGAAACCTTGTGTGTCTGTTGGTACCTTAACTGTACCTTCCCTGTAGATACATTTGGATCTGTTGTTTCCGCTATTGGAAAGACATTTTTCCCTCCTGGAGGAGGAAGAGTCGAGTCTGGGGAGTTTGTTTTCTTGGCTTCAGTTGCTGTCTGCATAACATTGTCATTAATCACATTGTTTGCTCTAACAGAGGGTGAGTGGTGCAGCCGAAATCAGCTTGTAGCAGACAACAAATCAGCATTGCTAGCATGCTGCAACAGGAGTAACACGAGCCTGCAGGTGACTGAACAAGGCCTCAGTCCAGCACATGTGTTCATCAAGGGCCACATTATTGCTTTCAAGTTTTAATTGGACTCATTGAATAAAAACGGTGCTTATGTACATTTGGAGAGCCCTCCTCTAGTCCCTCCCTTGTCATTTTAAAAGGTTTGAATTGGCTCATCAACAAGACAGAAAAAGAACAAAATCCCACATATCTTCATCAGTGTTAGTCTGTTTTAAGAGGCCAGACTTTTCTGACCCATGCTGAAGCCACAATCTTTGTATGTAAGGAATGAAGAAAGTCCCTTAAACAACAAATTTTTGGCTCAAGGCAAGAATTCTAGGCTGAAATTCCTTTGCTGGGGTGATGCAATAGGTCAGATTTGCTGATTAGCACATAGATTTCTTGGATTTTCAACCCCAGTATTCTTTTCAAGTGTATTTATTTAAAAGTGTAATTGACCAATGGAAAAAGAAAAAAAATTCACCATCTTTTAGTTTTGTCATTCAGTAATACCTAGATGTGTTCAGAGGCTCTTTTACAGTGTTTTTTTATTTTCTAATCACAGTGGATATATAAATAATCATCCTACTTTATTATATTCATAGAGCTGAGTAGAAAAAAATTAGAGAAATACAGTAATAAGAGGGCTACTTTACTAAACTTCAGAGTTCCCTTCTTTCCTGAGTGTCATACTTCAGTGTAGTTTGCAAATAAGATACATCTTCCTTTCCCCCAGAATTCATCACTTCATCATTTCAGCATAACACAATTTAATTATCTGGCATTTAAGTGCAAAGTCAAAGGGTCAGCTATTGATCTCCATTCTTGGAACAAGCCACAGGAGAGAGAAAATCAAGTGGAAGTTGCTGCTCTTTTAAATTAGTGGATTTCAGCCGTTTTACTGAGCACTGGTCTAGGATTTAATGCCTTGGAGAGAAGGACACCCAGTAAGAGTTTTAGGCTTAGCAAATAGAAATTACATGCAGAAGTCACAGGTACTTAACTTTGACAGAAAGCCCAACATTTAGTTTACGTTGTTTTAGAACATAAACTCTGTCACTGAGGCCATTGCCTTTCATTTTTTAAGTTTGGCTTGTCATTGGTATTCAGTAAAAGAGCTCTATTTACCCCTATATTCCAGCAAGAAGGTAAAAAAATGCTGCTTTTATAATTGGATGTGGCCAAAGTCCATGTAAACAAAAGCACTGCACTTAATGGATGCACGATCGATAGGAGTTATTCCTGTGGGGCAGACAGGGTCCATCCCACTCTGCACACTCACCTAGATATGGAAGTTGTCCCTGCTAGATGGGTACGTTTCCAGCCTCCTGGGTATCCTAATGGCTCAGATGTCTCTCTTTTCTTAGGTGAGAGGTCTCCATTTTGGTCATGGTCTTTTGAGAAAGAGAGTGAAATAGTGAACTTTAGGCTTCAGAAATAAAACAGAATCCAGAAACAGCATTAGGTAACAATGATAAATCCATATAGAACTATAAAGAGATTAATACCTTATTTTTGGAATTGCATGCATTGTAAACACCACCTCATACAATTGTGTATATTACCATTTTTCTGGATGATGGATTCCTGCTTTTGGAGGAGATGGCTAGAGTTTTGATTGCTCACAGCTTTACAGGCTAAGAGGTACTGCTCTACTGATAGTGCATTTAAAGTGTCCATGCTACCAGTGCAGTCACATAGCAAAACTACAGCAAATATGACAGAAAAGGGTCAAGAGAAATACTATTTATGTAGACTTTGACAAGGCCTCCTAGAAGATACAGCAGTAATGCAGTTGCTGCCACAAAGTTTTTTCTAGCCGTGAAAAGAAAACTACCTGCCCTGTGAGATGTGGGGAACATCCTTCATGCTCATTATACTTCTGTGAGGAGAAAACACGTATGTGCATCTCCTCCTTACCTAACGTGTCTAACCTGAACACCCAGAGTATCAATGAGCAAATTTACGTCCAAGAGGACCTGCTCTTACTGCATTTTTATATGATCAACCCTAACTCCCCCTGAAACACCTTGCTAAGAATTTGGAGCTGCTTTGCTAAATTTCAGTGCTTTAGATACCAACAAGAATATTGATTTTTTACTTTTTTGTTGTGGCTCCTAGCAGTTTTGTGATAGGAAGCTGGGGAGGGGAGCAAAAACAAAGATGCCCTCATCACCCTTTACTAAATGAACTCCCATCATTTTGCTAGTAATTGCAGATAGTTTGTGACTCTTGGTTAATGGAGTGATGAGGAATCCCTAAGCCATAGGAGTGTTTTAGACATTACGTGTCTGTTCCTTCACTCCCCCTTTTTCAGCCTTCACTTTCAGAGTTGCCTTTCTGCTGGCTTTTCTATTCCACTGGATTCTTCTGATGCATCAAATTGAGTCATCAGATGCACACATTCATACCTAAGTGATGAGTGGATGACCAGGTTAATTAATTATTCAGAAAGTTATGGAAGTGCCTTTCGTCCAAGGCGTTATTCAGCTAATTCAGCTTCTTTGCTGAAGTAGCTTTAAATACTCCAGTTACTTCTAGAGAGGATGATTTCAAAGATATGTGTCTATATATCTAGGCCCCATAATAAAAGGAAGGAATCTTGAATACTAAACTCACCTTAGTGACTTTGTCTCTGGTTGTGTTTCAAGAGAAAAACTCTTTAACATATTTAACACACCCACACCCACACATCCACCCACCCACCTCAGCTGTGTTTTGGTGTAGTCTGCATAATTGACTTCAGAGCTTCACAAACCTCTGGCCTAGTGCAGCTGATTTTTTGTAGTTTCAAAGGAGAAAGGAACACACAAGACAGGGAGGGGTTTTGTAAGGAAGAGATAAAGCATGAACTCTTCTGAAACCAGGAAGTGACAAACTGCACAGGAGAAAGCCCAATATTGGCTTTTACAAGCATTATGTACCTTAGTACAAGGGTGCAGTAGAACAAGTAGCTTCTCAGTGCTCAGGTCTACAGATGTGAATTTCAAACTGGAAATCCTGAAGGGATTTTAATGGTTTTTTTATGATCTTCAGTTGATGGGAAAGAATTTTATTTCTTAATTGCCCAGCAGGATTTCCTGTTTTGGAGTACTCTAGCAGAGAGGAGCAGTGTGAACTTAGCTAGAGAGAAGAAAACCAAACAAAATTCACTATAAATCTATGGAATTATAACTTACTATATCAGTGCAGAGAAGATCATAAAAATACACGTTTGGAAAATATGCTTGGTCTTTCTAGCGTGGGCTTCAGATTAGTTGTTTCTTTGCCATGGCAGTGCATGGCATGTTAGTGCATCTTTGTGCTCTTTGAAGGGAGAACTCAAAACAGACACAGTGTTTTGAAGGGCTGCATCACTTTACCACCAGTTTGCAAAATGACTCCAGAGAACAAAAGTACAAGGAAGTGAAAGTAGCTTAGCGTAACTCCGGAAAATGTTTCTTGTACTTATTGTGCTGTAGGGAATCACCCAAGGCTCTTTGGTCATACTGCAATGCCACAAAGCATGTTCTCAGTCACATTTTCAGCATAGATCTAAAATCTATTCCATTACTTCTTTGTGAAGTGGAGGATAGACTTTCATGGTCCTTACCCTTGGCTGTCTTTGGAATCCCCTTGTGCTTATAAACACAGGGAGTTTAGTGGAAGTTGAAAACACAAATGAAATTGTTCCCTTCGAAGATCAGATCTCCAGTTAGTCACTTAATAAAAATGTCAGGCATTCTATCGTCATGGATAAAAAACTGCCAAGAAATGTTAATGAAGAATACTAAAAATTTTGTATTTCTTTACTAGCAAGAAGTATAGAAACTACATTTTTTGGTGAACAGTTTTTCACTGACAAGTAGTCAGCAAATTGTTTAGACTGACTTATTTCAGAAAAATTGTGTTAGTGTGTTTCATTTATTCGTTTCAGATTAACATTGTCATTGTCTTGAAAACTGTCCCCAAAGCTAAAGGAATTTAAATAGTGTTACAAAAAACCATATCAAAAGAAGTAAAACATTTTTGTCAACTAAAATTAAAATTACTATGGGTTTCTTTGTTTGCTGAATTCTTCTGCGATTCAATACGGTTTTTAATTTTTCAATTGAGCAGGAAAAAAGTTATCCACATAGTTCTAGCCTTTATTTCCCTTTTCCATTCAAAACCTTAGCAAAGGATATAGCAATATTTCTTTTTATTAAATTCGTGACCATTTCCTTTTAAAGCCAATTTGCTGTAAGATTTATTTTCCAGATCCTGGAACATAACTTCTGGCTACTTACTGGTTGTTTGTGTGAAATGGTCTGGAACTACGTTTCAGCTGGGAGTGGAACACAGAGCTTAATTTACTGAACACACAGTGGAGTGCAGCAGAGATGAAGCAAGAACTAAACAGGAGTCAATCAGGAGTTAAAATGGCAGGCAGAAAATGACTTGGTAAAGCTAGCAGGTTCAAATTTCAGATTCTTAATTCACTGTGCAAAAATGCAGGATAAAAAACATGGGTATTTTAAAAATGCTAAGCTATAGATATCAGAGCAGTTCAACTTGGGCACCCCTGTTTGAAAAGAGATTCAGTAAAGCCATGGAACGCATATTTTAGACAATAGAAAGATTATGTGGTGGAGGGTCCTGGGGAAAAAAAAAGATGGAATAGGCTTGAATGATTCTGCTTTGACAAAAGAGAAGCTGATAAAAATACAGTTAAGTAGTTAAAATTATCATAAATGGAGTTTTAACACATTATTGAACAGGTTTGAAATAAAAGCCTAGAATATAACTGATAAAATGCAATCTGTTTTAAAAAAAAAAAAAAAAAAGATTGTTTCCATTTTGGTGAAAGTGAGTGTTAATAAGAGGACCAGCTATCTGCACAGAACATACCAAATGAGCTATTTTGGTTCTCAGACAGACCTGTCTGTGGTTAAGGCTAGGGAAGGAATTTTTCACTACTTACATTTCTCTGGCATTGTAGCTGTTATCGTTATAGTATCTGACCGTGTGTGCTCGTCATTTGCTATTTGAGTTGTTCTAGTTACTGTGGTTGTAACAGATAAATGCCAGGGTGTAATCTGTGCTCCCAGATGGAGTAATACAAACACTTCCACAGCAAACGGTAACACACATTGACTTCAAATGTAAACTTGCCACTTGGAAATTCCCCTTTCAAGAAACATTCATACATGTCTAAATAACTCAATGAAAATGTTAAGGTACAGAAAATAAACCAAGGATTTCAATAATGGATGTTATGGTAGCTGTTGCAGCTCCTGCTCAGTAGTAGTTTCCTATGCACACAGGAAATAAAAGATCCAGTAATTTATAAATGTAATGACTGGATTTGTTAAGGTCAAAATAAAGACATGGACACTTTAAAGTGAATGAACTTTGTAGATGCCTGGGTTTGTGCCTGCTGGAATTCTGAGAACTCCAGTTCCAAAAAAAGGTCACATGACAAATAATGGAATTAGCAGGAATTTGCATGTGTCTGTCTGCAGGTCCTTGCTGCTGTTGCTGTGTGTCCTAGGGGCATGAGGGACTATTATGTGCCAGTGTCCAGTAACATGGGAACTCTAACTGAAGCTTTTCTTGGATTTGGACAGTCATATCACACTCCCACACTGGGTTTCCGGTGTCTAGTGACAGGCTAATTCACCCCATAACTTTTCTTTTCACTGAGAACATTACTAAAACATCCTCATTTCCTAGAACTAGTGAAGCTTAATATTGCTGAATTTGCTACCTCTGTTAGACGTGTGTGAAGGTGGCTGAGATACTTCAAAGCTGTTGGACAGACACAAAAGCAGATGCAAAAAACCCGATTGCATTTGGCTTTTTTGGTTGAAATATCACCCTCAAAATCATTAATTTAAAACTAAGTGGTTTTGTTTTATAGGAATTTGAAATTGTGAGGCTTTGGAATATTTTTATCCCTTTTATCTCGTTTGCCTAGCATCAAGGTATTATTCTCTTTTGCATTGAGATAATGAATTTGTTATTTGACCATGCAAAAGAGTTTTTTTATAAAAAAGAGAATATCAGAAATTAAAATTTTCATAAATACATATCAGTACTATTGACGGATGACCTTTCCTCTTTTTTTTTTTTTAAAGTAACAGCCCAGTCTCAAGGAACATAGTCTGCTTGGCTGAATGTTTTTCCCAGGATAGCATTTCCTCTCCTGGAGGAAGGCCTCTTCAGTCACATCTCTATTTAACTGTCTGCCCCTCATCCTCCCCACCCAGCCTGCTGATGTGTGTTTCCAAATATACTCTTAATTATGTATATGAATATGTAGAAACATAAGAATAGCACACAGCAACATGTTCAGGCTTCTGGTCTGTTTTTATAACAACATTCAACCCTGTTCTGGGAAGCAGCGAGACAGATTAAAGATCACAGAAAATTGTTTCTGGTTTACTGTTTCTGGTTTTGCAGGCACTTGTGGAATTCCCAGGATACAAATTTCTTTGTTACTGCATGGCCTTGACATGTGCTTGAAGATGCTAACATAATGTGAAGAGCTATTACATGAGTAAAATTGAAAAAAATAGCCCCCAGTATGTGGTTTGACTTGATAATACTGTAATCTGTAGGGCAGTGGATATGACACTCCAAATTGTTCACATACAAGTGCCTAATCTTTGCATTTTAAGTTGGAAAATGGTTAGGTTCCCAATTGTCTCAAACTGGGCATTTAGTCATTAGTAGGTTATTTTTAAAATATGCTTAGGCCTATACAGTACTTGCTGTCTTTTTTTAATTGAAATTTGGACGCTGGGTATCAGAGAGATGAATCGGTGAAGCAGGAAGCAGACTACTCCAGGGTCTGTACAGGAGTCTCACTATATAGGAAAAGAGTCCTTAAAACTATGTGTGCACTAAAAGGATTGTACAAATCAAGCTCAGTAGACATCAGATCTGGTGCCACCATCTCTGTAGGTTTTGTTTCCCATAACTACATACAGTTGCCTCACTATATAATGATTGACAAATACAGACTAATACAAAGGACCTTTATGTAATATCATAAGAACAGGCTGGCTCTAGTTGCTTCTGAACCCTTTCCAGCAAGAGAGGGTAGAGGTGCATTTTTTTAATGCTGTTTCTATAGCCCAGGCAACTCTGGGTTTCCTTTGGCAGGCTGCTCTGCCAGACAATATGAGCAGCAAGGCCTGTGCCCCTGAAAGGAATTCAGAACTCGGTGCACCTGCAGAGCTCACGTACTTCCACTTGGTGAGCACTGCACGTTTCTTAATGCAGCTTTACACTACCTGCTTTTGGACTGGGTGGAGTTCAGGAAAAAGCCAGAAATGTTCTTGCTTGTATAATTTTCAGTTGAGATCAGCTGAATCTAATTCTCAAATGTAATGTTTTTCCATCAGTTTGTGTAACTGTAACACAAGTTATGTGATGTCACGTGCTCTGGCAAAGGAGCTACAAAGGTTACCATTTAGTAGGATTTGGAACATGGATATCCAAACCTATTTAAAATTGTGAAAAATTATTAAATTATTCCTTATATTTTAAAGGCATCTCTTGCCTGCCTCTCCAAAGATAAAGAAGACGGAGTTGCTTTTTGATTAATTTATTTCCAAGCATCTTTATCTTTTGGAAGCTTAGAACTCTTTGAGACCTGTTAGTAAGGCTCATAATGCACAAAGATACTGCTGCTGCCAAGGCACAGCTTTAGGACTCTCAGTATACATATTCCCATGCTTGATGTGTTTCCTGCCACATCTAACATACTTGAAAACTCTTCTACAATTATCTGTAAGATCACATTCTGCACTCAGTGTGTAAGGGTAAAATTCTGACTTCAGCATTGCCTAAAATGGTCTGAAAGAATCCTTATGGTGTTGTGTTACAGCCATTTTAATGGTGAAAGCTCTCTGTTGAGAGCAACATGTCCATGGGTTACTGCTTATGCAGGAGCGTTGTACTGTGGCTGCATGTTCCCTAATGAGATTAGGCAATCAATTCATATAATCTCTCATTCTGTTGATTGCTTTACTGCTGGTAAAAGGACATTTATATAATTTACCTGCACAGAAAACCACATCCCTTCTGTCTGAGAGATGAGAATGATGACAGGCTGTGAATTTCCATGTGTGGTTTTGGAGCAGCAGCTGGGTCTTGCCTTAATTAATAGCCCGCAGCAACTTTGTTCCAGACTGTGTACTAATTTTTTATGAACAATAATGACTCTTATATCTTCATACAAGGCATCCAGCATTTCCTCACAATACAGTTTTTCTTTGAAGAGGAATTGCTAAACCTCAACAAAGCTGGGAAGTACTCTAGAGAACTATTACCACTACTAGAGTGATGCCAGCTGTCAGTGGAAAATCACTTGGCCAAGAAACTTAAAGACAAGTACCAAGAAGATATAAAATCAAGACTAGAGAGGACTGAGGGAGAAAATAATCCCTAGGAAGGAGAAGGACAGGGATGGTAGAAATACAGTAAAAGAAATACCACATTTTTTGGCTCAGCACCCAAATCCTCACCACCATCATTAACATGAAATCAGACAGGTGAGTGGGAACCTGAATGCTCTCATCCAGATCTGATGTGCAGTGAGGAGAAGGGCAGATAAGTTGTGCAATCCCTTCATCACCTGCTAGTGCTGGATCACACTGATCTTACACAATCCTGCTTCAGAACCACCTCTCTCATTAGGAACTGGAATGTTGTGCCTATTGCTGGCTCCCGAATGATAGAATCATGGACAGGAGCAGCTGGTGCCATTAAAGTAATCAGAAAAAAAGGTACCATTTTGTCTGTGCTTCGTGGTAGTGTCAACAGCAGAAGCAAAACATTGCATGAAAACTTTTGCCTTCCTTGTCTGAAAGCACTCATTTCATGGGACAGTTCTTCAAGTGGAGTACATTTACCAATACCATTTGTAGTGAAAATAAACACAGAGAAATTAACTCAGGCAATAGAAGCATCCAAAGGCCATTGTCTTACCAAAAACTGATCCCATAGCTCAGGGATGAGGAACTCTGATTCTGCAGGCCAGATGTACCCCTCAGATCATGTCTCACTGCCCTTCTTCCCAAGGGTACCAAAGTCTTCTTAGATGTATATCTATAGCATGACCAAAACATAGGGAGAAGACCCGTGAATGTGGTCACACAACAGGGGTGTCATACCACAGGCATGTCCCACCACAGGCAGGAACGTATCTAAGAACACACGACTGGGTATATGATAAACAGCCAAAATACCTTTGTTTCCCATTTCTAGCAGCAGATGGAGAGTTCAGTCCCTGACAGTTTGCAGGCAGGATAAGACTAAGGAGGACATTGAATGGATTTGCATGGGTTATTTTAAGCAACAAGGCTGTATCCTTTAAATCCAGTTGGTTGTGGTTTTATTCTTAAATTCATTTGTGGAACCCTGAGTTTTTTAGGCTTTAGGTCAGGGGAAGCCACCTGAAAGCAGTTCTGTTCATCTTTGCTGCCTTTTGCCAGTCCCTAGGAAGGGGTGGACACGGTGCTCCATACTGCAGTCTCTGTGTGTACTGCACAGATACAACCACTGCATTATCCATTGTGGTTGTAGGTGCAGTGAAATCCACCAAATGTCCTTGAGAACAATTGGTTCTAATGAGCCTTGGTCTTTCTCCTAAATAATCAAGGAAACATCAGGGACACTTGCTTTCTCCGGATTCTTGAACAAAATCCTATTTAAAAAAGACTTGATTGTCTGTTCATTGAGATACATGAACAGAGAGAAAAGGAACCTATACAACTATTTTTCTGAGAAGGAGCTTCCTAAGCAGATTCTGGAGATAAATGTTATTGCCAAATCTGTGAATTCAAAGCAGATTATTGGCTGCTTAGATTGCTGGGGTCAATTTTGCTCTCAGACAGTTTTAATTAAGGTGCATCGAATCTCTCCAGGAGGCTAATTTCTTTCTTTGTTTCCTATTTAGTGTACTGTGGAGATAACTTTTATTTCTTATTTTGGCCCAGAATTTATATAGCTCTCTGGGCCTCTTGAACAGACTATTCAGAATTAGAAACATTAGGATTAGTGCAAGCAGGAAGTTATTAAAATTACAACTACAAAAACTGCTAAGTCTATGTATTCTCAAAATAATAAGATGTTCTTAATTAATAACAATTAAAGAATATGTGATGTTCACACTCAGTGACAGTAAGAACCAAACCAATATGCAGAAGTAGTAGACAGCAAATTTCATGATTTAATGTTTTCATTTTTATCAAATGGAGAAACCAAGGATGGAAGCAGATAATATGAGGTGCCTAAGGTATGCAGCACATCAGTGATGAAGCTGGGAATGTATTTCAGATACCCATCTACCCAACAACAATGCTACTTCTGTCTGCAGCCTGTGCCCAGCTTCTCAGGCTTCACAGCTACCACAGTGCCCAAACACAGACCGCCAGCACAGCCCTACAACAGCACCAGGCATCTGTCCCATGTCTGACATCTCAGAACTGCACCAGATCGCTGCTCCTGTGAGCTCACTGCTCTCTGCTCCAAGCTTCGGTGTCGCAGCTCATGGGGTTTATGTTAGCTGTTCAAAAAAGGCTGGTACCTTCAAGGTGACACCCGTTCTCAGCTGGAATACAGCGCTCCCTGCCTCACTTCTGAGTGAGACCTAAGGCAGTGAACAAGAGAAACTGTAGTAGTTTGTAGGAAATGCAGTAAACACATGCTCAGCTGTGGAGAGGACAAGGTGAGAGCCTCACACCCAGTGCCTCAAAATTGCTGATTTGCATTTTTACCATAACTTTTTAAATAGCTGAAGAGGAAGACTTCATCACACCTTCTGAACTTCAACACTGAGTCAGACACATAGGGAGAGCTTGGAGGAATAAGTAAATACACTATGAAGCTCAGTACAGATATTATTAAGTCATAAAGTTCAACAGACCACAAGAGATATGAGATGTGATATCCATGAGAGGATCAGGAGCCTAGCATCCCTGAGGACCCAGTTATCAAATAAGGTATATGACTGGTTTGACTGACAGTATTTTTTAATGTGCTGGAATACCACAGCAGCCTCCTCTCTGGCAGAGGGTAGTGCCAAGTGGCACCCACCCTGCTTCCAACCTTTTAGTTCTATCTTCTGCACACAAAAAAATAACCCATGGAAGACACTACTCTCCTTTCTAACCGTGCCGTGTTTGCTCCCTGCAGGTGAGCGGCCTTTCGAATGCAACTGGCAGGGCTGTAACAAGAAGTTTGCTCGCTCGGATGAGCTCGCCCGGCACTACCGCACTCACACGGGAGAGAAGAAGTTCAGCTGTCCCCTGTGTGAGAAACGCTTCATGCGCAGCGACCATCTGACCAAGCACGCCCGGCGCCACGCCAACTTCCACCCCAGCATGCTGAAGAGGAGGAGCGGCAGCAGCTCCCGGACAGGCTCTGTCAGTGACTACAGCCGCTCGGACGCCTCGAGCCCCACGATCAGCCCCGCCAGCTCCCCATAGACTACCTGCACTGGATGTCAGCACTTTGCCTCTAATGCCTAACGTGGAGTTTTGTTTGTGTTGCACACATTTTAAAACTCTGTTGCTTCCCCTCCTTCAGTTCCCACCCTCTCTTTTTTAAAAATCAGTAAATAGCTGCCTCCCACTGCAATTTTTAGTCAGATTTTCTTTACCCAACCACACAAGTGGCTATTCTAACCTCATGGACAGACAGACTTACATGTTACACTTAGTGACTCCTGCTGTCTCAATAGTTCATATATTTTGCAACCATTTTTGGATCCTCTTCATTATTCTTTATAAGAAAATGAAAAAAATCTAAAAAAAAAAAAAAGGAAAAAAATCCGCTTAATTCACCTCAGGTGTCGAAGTAGTTTGTAAAACCGGATTGCACAATACGAGCATACATACGCTTACAAATCAACTGTGTTGGATTTGTGTCCCCCTTCTCCTTTCTCAGGGATGGATATTTATGTTACACAGTAATTACAATGAAGACACACCCTAACCACGGCCTTAGTCTGTAAATATAATTGCACTCAGAAGCTTTTTGTTAGGTTCTTTCACACACTGGGGAAAAAATAAAAAACAAGCAAACAATACAGAAACCAACCCAATACTGGAATGTAGTACCGGACTCTTCCATTGTTTGTTTTCCTGATTATACACCTATGTTGGGGAGTGTCCAAACAGGAGTCTTGTCTTTCTTCAAGCTGCCCTCTGCTTACGGTAGCAAGCCATCTTCTCACTTCATGCTGAAGATGCTCCAAAACCAACTTCCTATTGCAAAAATCTCTGTGAGGCTGATAAACTTGTTTGTTGGTTTATTTCATGCTAGATAATATTCTGAGAAAAAATTTTCAACAAGATGCCTTAAATAAGTAACCTAAATCACAAGAAGAAACAAATTTACACTGGGTGACATTTTATTGCAAGGTGGCCTGGAATCTTGGAGGCATTCTGTTGTCACTCTCTCCAAGTTGTTAAGCTGTCTGCACTGCCTGTTCAGTATGGGACCAACAGAATATTCAAATCAAACCACACTGACTTGAAAAATTTCCTTTATTTCTTCTTCCTTTGTTTTCTTGTTGTTTTCTCTTTTTTTGTTGTTTTGTTTTTTAAATGAACTACGGAAATAGCATTACTGAACCAATGCCCACCAAAACTGTTATCAAGGTACTTACCTACTGAAGAGCTGTATCTTAGACAGAAAAATTGGCTAAGACATAGTTTCTGTATTCTGTTGCATCCAAATTGTGGTTGTTGATAAAAGGAAGTGAAAATCATAAGGTATCTTCTGACTGGAAAAAGAAAATATGCATTTTTAAGTTCAAAATAAAATGACATTATAGCTCAGCACTACTTCAAGTTTCTCAAAAATACACATACCAGCATAAAGCAAGGTGCTCTTATTTCTGAATAACTGCTTAATAACAGAAAGGGAATATTGGCTAGTTTTCAATAACTTTCAAATATTTAACACTAGACAGAGCACAAAGAGGTAGATTTTTATGTTTTATATGGTAGAAAATATAGTAAAAGACCAGGAGCATTGTGATGTACTGAAAACCTCACTGGCAGCAAATATACTTTCCTTGGTTTGTCTGGGTCTGACGGTGCATATTATAAATTCAGGTCCTTTTGATTCTGGAATTTTGGGATGTTTGCTGTTTTTACTGTAGGGTATAAATGCAGTTAAGTGTAGCATGTGAAAACAAACTCTCTACGCCAAACCTGTCATTTGATATTAAGTGAATGCCTCCAGATTGCCAATGAAGCTGTATCTTACTTGCTGCTTTGCATTGATCCAATTTTGCAATGTTTTATTGTACTGTATGTTAACTGTGAGAAGCTAATCTAGATTTCCAAGTAGTTTACTTGGAAAGGTACTTCTGTAATGTACATTATTCCTAATACTACACATTCTATTAGTTGTATAGAGAAATACTCGAAGTATTTACCTATACAACTATACAACTATACATCTAAACAAGTGCAGATGTTTCAGTGTTTTTTTCATGTTAATTTGCTTCAGATTTCACCTCTGTTAATTTCCCCCTTTGAATTGGAAGGTGTGCGAGCCACAATTCTACTGTTTCATTTCACAGAAAATGAAAGACCATTGTAAGGGTTTTTTGCAAGATGAGAAACAGAGTTAATGTGATGAGTTGCCCAACCTCTGTAGTTAGGGGAAAACCAGATCTGTTGGCCTCAACAGATTTCCTCTTTTTTTATTTTTTTTTAATCTCATCTACTGAGATACACAATTTTAACAACTTGATAGAATTCAGGTAACAGGAATTCACATTCCAATCATTTCTGTGACTGCTAAAAGTGCTCTTGTGCTGTAGTTAGTAGAGAGGCATTTCAGATATCTAGCTCAAGGAATTGTACAGGTCAGCTGTGTCTTGTGCACATACTTCAAAACAAGTCAAACACATTTCTCGTTATCATTATACCTTAAGAGAGGTACATGGAGGAGAGGGGCAACGGCCAAAATCAAAAGGAACACTAAGTATTGGCAAACATTATGGGCCACATGATCCAAACTCACTTTGTTGTAAAATCACCTTTTCCAACAAGAGCATCATTTAATCTTCAGGAAAGGAGGAACCACTCCAGTCCATGTATTTAGGACTTTACAAATGGGTTGTTTTACTAGTGTGGAAAAGGAATATTTGCACCAGGTTTTATTAGTACTGAGATTATAGGATATAAAGGTTATGGGACAACCTATTCTGAGGGACACAGAACTATGGAATCTTTAACTCAAACAGTGAACTAACATTTTACTCATATTCTTCATAGATATTACAAATCTCCAAGTTTAAGCAGGAAAAAATAAATCAGTTCAAAGTCAAATTTCCAGTTCAGTCAGTTCATTTAATGAGAACACCATGGGACTGTATATAGCCAAAATTATACTTTCAGGAAATTCTCTGAAATTAAAGTTTTTTTGTTTTTACATCTTAGCTGTAAATACCTCAGCATGTATTAGGCTGACAGTCAAGTTACTTTTTTTTAAATCCCAGCTAGAGTTTCAAATATCCTCATTAAAAGTTTAATACATTATAGTTTTAGGATAAAATGATAAATTCCAAACCACTAGTATTTTCCAAAACTGAATGTGAGCAAGAACTTCTCTTAATATTTTCATACGAAAAAAGAGTGTTTGGGGTTTTCTAGCATCTGCTGGAAATGTCTAATGATGAGCAAGGTCATTAGACTCCATTCTCATGATGATTCCTCCTGAGTTTTGCAGAAATGAGAAGTCAGAACAGCTCAAATGATGTTTTGAAATCTGTGTGCTTATCCAAATTAACCTCAGATTTTTACCCTTCTGTTGTTTCACCCAGTAGTGCAATCTAAAACAGTCTCCTGGCACAGCAACAAACATGTCACACTCAGGAAACACTGCTCTGGCAAGGGGCAGGTTTCTCCTTCTGGAGGAGTGTGCATCTCTCCTGCCTTCTCCTTTCCCCATGCAGTCTGTTGAGGCGTTCTTACAAAATACAACATTGCCGTGATTTTTTTTTTTCAGATTTCAGACTATAGCAACAGCTTTATTATTATTAAGAAAGCCCTGAAAGTTTGTTTTTCTCCAGCAATGATTCCTACTTCCTCTCTAAGTGGTGAGCTGAACTACCTTGCTGTAGGAAATAGGTGCAAGTGAAAATCATCACCTCACTACCATCACTCAGCTGAAACTAAAGACGGTCTTAGAAACTCATTCACCCCTTCCATTAACCTCATCCTGTGCAAAGGCCTAATGGCAACATGAATTCAGTTTTCATTCTGCTTCTTAGAAAGCAGTCCTGGTAAATTCCTGGCAGCTAGATTTTGTGAGAATTTTTTTATCTGCAAATTAGTTGTTCCTTGCTTTTATAATACATGCATAGTATCTGTTTACATAATAACTGCAAAGGTATATATTTATGACAAGTCATCAGAAGCCTCTGTTCGATGGTAACACCTAATTCCTGTATGTATTCCACCCTCTTTACTGCATTAACCCTTGCCATAAGTTGTAGCCTTGAGAGCCTCTGTACACCTTTAAACCTCATTAGCCTCTACCCAGATGTTCAGCGCTCTCCTCGTCTCCCGCAGCCAGGCATTAAAGGCTGTGAGGAGCAAACCTGTTCCACAACTGCTCTTCTCCAGTGCTTTGTCGTGAGTTACAGAATTTGTACTTTGTGCAGTGCAGTGTTGTTTTTGCCTTTTCATTGCCATTAGATTTACTAATTTCATCAGGTCATGCCTACAAACTAACTTCCAGGTGCTCTTTTACTCCATCACACCATCTGTTTGTGCATTAGGTGCTAACATCTAGTCTATGTCAGTGAATGGTATGATGAACATCTGTGTTTGTAACTCTCGGGGATAAGAGCTATAGCCTTAGGCAGAAGAAAATATCCAAATTATACTTGTTTATCCCATAAGCCAGAATATAGAATGCAAAAGCCCATCCACTGGTATAGGTTTTTATAGATATATATATTTATATATATGGATTTATATAAGCATATGCACATATATAAAAATACATATATATGTGTATATTGTGTAATGTATGTGTGTATACATAAATACACAGCAGTGTGTCTGTACTACACACTGAATAATGAAGGGATGTCTACAGAGCAAAAATAGGTATCCATTTCATTATAACTAGTGCTGGGCCTGAACCAAATTCCTAGATCCAAATGCCATTGCAGCATTTGGAACTTTTGAACCTGTTGGAGATTTGTGGTTGAGTTTCATCTCTGGTTACAGGTGCATTTACTTGTGTATATTGTGCATTTGGGGGACATGCGTGTGCATGCACGTGTGCTTTTCCAGCAGCACATGCCTGAGTGGGGGACAGACCCACGTGTGCCAGGGAGTGTGCACATGTTCACAGCTAAACTTCCAGCTTTGGTGAACTGTACAGCTGCCGGTGTCATCCTCACTTGTACAGGTTTATCAGCAGCACATGAAAGCTTCCATGGCTCACTTTTGAACTCTTTAAATCACTACATTGAAGTATTACAGTTGTACAGTTATAGGTTCATCTATTCTTGCTCTGCTGTAACTTTTTATGTATTTTGCATTGCATAGATTATATATTGTGATAATGTCCTATGCAACAACTATAAAAGGAAAAAATGGAAAAAGGAAGAAAATTAAGAACTGTAAAATATTGTCTTAACTTGTATGCATGGTTAGTGAGGTTTACATTTTCCAAAATAAAACTTATAACTATGGAATATTGGTTTTCTCTTAATTTCCTTCTCTATTTATCACCTAAAAAGCATCAATTGTTAATATTTCTGCTGTTCATTTGAGACTTGATATCTTGTTTGGTGTCTTTATTTAAATTTCACCCAGTGTTATTGTTTAAAATGGGATTTCTTTTAATGATTGAGAGAAAGGTTTTGTGATGTTTGTGTTGTATTCTTCTGTGCTTTAACTGGTATTCTGTAGTTGCATAGTGAAATTCTTTTCTCAAAGGTGGTATGTATTGCATTTTTCTTTACAAGATGGTTACGGGATTAATATGTGTGACTTAAGGTTCAGAGAGTGAGCTGTCCTTTCTTTCAAAGCCCAGTTCTTTGCTAATTTCTGATACCATCTCTGCAAGTGGCAATACCATGTCAAAGCAGTAGCAATGTAATCTCACAGTATCCTGAAATCTGCTTACCTAATTTTAAAGATGAGAAAATTGAAACACAAATTTGAGCCACTTTCTCAAAAACATAAGGCACTGGCAGATGTGAAAGAATGAATCTGAAGTTTCTTGAAAATAACAGGTTGCCCAACACTTTTAGGCACTGTTTGTTATAATAGGCCCTAAAGAGTAGCATTCTGGAAGTCTTCCTACAATGAAAGATCCACCTTGTGTTTGCTAACAGAAGAGCAGTCGAAGATTGTTCTCTAAACTTGCTAGAAGGATGAAAAGGAAAACAATTCCCTCCAAAGGAATATACCTTTTCAGTTTAAGTATGGAGTTGCTGCCTTCATACAGTAATGTAACGTGCCTTCCCACCCAGGCACCCACACTCTGAAATGTGGATGTTAACCAGTCTCTCCTGCTTCTCCTCTCCAGTTCCTAAATGCAAAGATTTCTGTCTTGCCTGTGACTCAGCATTTCCCATGAAATGTTCATACACTTGGCAGTAGTCCAGCAATTCAGAAGAGAAGCAAGAATAATGCTAGAATTAGGGTGGGATTTTCCTATTTCCATTTACCTGCGTATCATTTGTGGCTTCAAAGTAATCCACCTTAAGATTCATTGCGCTGGCTTTTCAAGGAACCACACCCATGGCACGCTTTGCTAGCTGACTGCAAGAGATTAAAGTGACATAAATATAAATACACAGTCAATAGAAAGAGATAGAAAAGTGAGAGAAGATGAAGACTGAAATAAAAATGAGGTGAGGACAATGAGACAAGTGTTTGCAGCAGCTGACTAGAAAGGCTTGTACAGCACCAGAATACACATGGGGCTTCCTACAGAATTTCAGAGCAAGCAAGCAAGGCAGCACCTCCTGAGATGAGCAGAAACTGCAGCATGTTTTCCAAGAGCAGCAGAGGAGGGAGCTAAGTCAAGCAATAGTTGAAGCAGGCAAGCACATGTGTTTAGCCAGCTACAGTGCATTGCTGGCACAGCTGAGAGGATAAAGAGAAAGGGAGGAATTATCTTAATAGATTTCTCAATGCATGCAGCAGAAAAGGGATGCAGTCTGGATGCCCAGATCTGTGAGCAGGAAGGGGGGAAGAGAGAAGCATGACTGAACACAGGCTTTGGGGCAGATCTGTGCTTTGGGCAACTTGGAGAGCAAGATTATGTTAAACAAGTCATCAAAAAAAAACAAGAGAAGAAAAGAGACACGAGGAAACCTGAGGGGGTTATAGGCAAGAGCAGGCCTCAGAGGTCTGCTAACAAAACCAAACCACTGAGCTTAGTAATAGCTCTACCTCACCAAGAGAAAACAGCCCAGGAGTGTAATTGCTACCTCATCATAATTGTAAATAAAGGATCAACCTGTCCTACCTGGTTGGCACTGGCAGGAGTTAGATTTAATCTTTGGCTCCCACTGGCTGAAACAAATATTCAATCAAAAAAGAGGGGTTGGCACTGGTGCTGGACTAAGGGAGGCTCCGGGATGTTGCTGCCAGGTTTCTGCTGAGCTGATACTTCTCTGCATCACTGGATGATTGTGCCTGGCTGAGCACAGCACAGCAGGTCTGGGCCTGCAGCACTTGGACTTACAGGGAATAATCCAAAGGGTCCCAAAGGTTCACAGTGCCCAGGCTGGCATAGTGGCCATAGTGCCCACTCAGAGCCAGCCCAAGTGTTCTCCCCAAGGCATACCAGGTAGGACTTGGACATCTCCCAGAGGGAAGGTGTGGTATGCCAAGTTGGTGGAAATGGGGACACCATTGAGAAAAAAGGCCCAGCTGAAGGACAAGAGAGATGGTGCTGGTTGGAGACTTTGATGTGTGTGGCAGCATGGAAAGAGGGATGAGGTGAGACCATGTGAGGAACAGATTAGAGGTGCAATAAATGGGGAAGGTAAGTTAAAGAGGGGGAAGATAAGTATAGGAAAATAAGGAAGGAGTAGAGAGTAGGGAAGTTTGATGTAATTTTCTAGAGAAAAAAGGAAAGGCCTAAGGTGCAAAATCCAAACAGGGTTCTAGAGGAAGGAGTAAGGTAGCTCATGTGGTAGCAATTCCAGCAGACAGAAGGTGAGGCATGTCAGTGTGTGTTAAACGGGGCTGTGTGTCTTTAAGAGACTAATGTTTGTGTTTTCCCATGCTCTCCTGTTGTGAAAATAACTTTCTGAGTCACTTCTCTGATCCTGGAGACAAACTGAACAGACACAAAACATAACAAAACACAATAGCAACGGGAAGAGAGAAATTCCTCCCTCCCCCTTCCACCACACACACATTTTATGTCAGTGATCTGAATGCACTCAAAGCCTCAGAGTGGAAGAGAAGGAAGGCGGAGACTGACAGTGTTGTTGGGTACACACTCTTTGAATCAAGCTCACCTTCTCCACTACCGCATGAACAGTTAAAACATGAAGGCCACACTTCCCCAGTCTGTTACTTTTAAACATTATCCAGCCTCTTTGGTCAAAAGTCTCAGCTTCCAGATTTTCCACAGACAGTGAACTGCAACAGGAATTTGCTAGCTTTTTTTAAACTTCAAAGCCTTGCACTTCAAAGACCCTGCATTTTTTTTCTCAAGCCTCATGCCCCACCCTTTGCAAAAAAAAGTCAGTTTGGGTCTCTGGAAATGCCACACTTGGAAGCTCACATACGTCTAAGAATCAACATCACAGCTACGATCTGCCCAGAGGGGAGTAATGAGATGGGCGCACCCACAAGCAGCTGGCCCCAAACCCAGGCTGTATCAAGACTTCCTACACCAAAACACGGAATCACCACTCCTCAAAGCCGAGTTTGAGAACCAACTCAAACCCTTTGAAATTATCCATGAAGTTGCAGGGCCTTCCAGGTTCGGTTTAACTTCCAAGCTTTTTGTTGACTTTGGAAGTCGTAAAACAAATCCCAAGCTTTCCCTGCCTGGGGTTGCTGTACAAGCTGTGTTTGCAGCCTGCTGGGAGGAACACGATGACTTGACAGGAAAAAGAAAGAAGAAAGTTTTGTTCAGGAATGCCAGTCCTTCCTCTGCTGCCAGGTCGCAGGGCAGCCAAGGGAGATACCCGTGCTCCCAGGCACAGAAGCTTGGCAGATCCCTCAAAAGAAATGACCTAGTGTACCTTCCTCCCTGCACGAGAGGAGTCGCTCTCAGGGGCTGAGGGTTTGAAAGCAGCCACGCACTCCCCAGCTTTTGCAACTTTCCCAGAAGGCTGGGTAAGGGATGGTTTCCCCTTAACGTGCCCTCGCAGGCAGCTGTACTGATTAACCGGGTGAGCAAACAAGAGGCAAGCCTGGAAACAGGAACCTGGTGCAGGGTGGGTCTGCACAAACAACAAGACTGGGTGAATAAATCAGGTCTGACTGTTGGCTTCCCTGCAAGAAACCTTCCATTAAGGCTCCACTGGATATTTTTGGACCCCACCTGTCTATTTTTAGGAGGGATAATTAATGCTGAAGGAAATAAGGAAAAAAGTCAAGTTTTAAGCCCAGGAATGGAAAATTTGTTATTCTCCACAAAATCACTATGATTAAGGGGATCGAAAACGGAAGGGTTGTATTTCAGGAGTAAAAATATGCTACAAGTCGCTGTAAAAATTGCATGTTACGTGATGTTTGCTAAGAGAGGGGGAGCTTTTCAAGGAGACAGCACTTCACCACTTAACTACTATTAAATAGGAGGAAAGGCACAGCTGAATGGCCAGCTTTAAATCGCAGCTGTGCTGTGGCTGTGTTTTTGGCTAGGTCTGGGCTGTGCTCAGGCTCCCATTTCTCTGCGTGTTGTGATCTGGCTTTGGGAGGGGCCAGCTGGGACCTGAGAACATGCCCAGGCCTGTGCATGAAGTTACACAGTGAAAGAAAAATCACAGCCAAGCTATGCAGCACCCTCACCAGGTCCTTCAAATAATCTGCCTGAAGTACAGGGCCAGAAAAGTGGCTTTATGAACTGAGATAGGAGATTCTTGGGAAAAAAAACCCACTCTATTGGATACAGAAGCTGAAATGTGACAGAAAAGGTGTGCAATGTTTTCAAAATTCTGCTGGTTTACTGATATGAATGGTTTTTATAGTCACATCCCTCAGCCTTACGACATAGGCTTCTACCAGTATTTGTGTTACCACAGAGGAAAAAAGCATTTCCTAGGTCATCCTCTGTTGGTGTGCTCACATCCCACCGCACTCCCAACAGCAGCTGCTTCAGAGCAGGGCCTCCTTGTGTGCCTGCTCAGCCTCTTCTGCACAGCACCTTGCAATCAGCACACACAGAGAGGGCATCCTTGCCCTGCTCCAAGGGAAACACTGGCTCTCTGCTATGCACTTACAATCCACATTTGCTGTTTGTACTCTGATCTTTATACTGTAGGGGTCACCTCAGTCTGGACTGAGCCCGGCCTGTAAATTCCTGACAGCACAGGGAACATTTGTGTGAGACCCCTGACACAAGTGGAACATGTCAGGGGGCAGCAGTCAGGATCTAAAGCTGTACCTTCCTTTGAGGTGCCTCTAAAAAGACTAGCTTTGGGAAGTATCATGCAAAAGTTATCTTTAACTTAGAACTGCCATTTCCTGTAAGAATGACTGTGGTCTAGGAAGGGCTGTTGCTAGGAAAAATCCCTGGGAATTTTTATTCAGTACTATTCCTAATCATACCTTTCCTGCCTGATATATACTTGCCCTCATGTCTCTAGTTACACAAAACCTCTTTGCAAACGTGCTGTTTATTTTTGAGCTCAGGGAGGTAAATGTTATCTCCCATGAGTAGATAGAACAACTGAAAGAATGAGGACATGGTACAGAGTATCTTTTCTAATGAACAATATTTCTAATTTTAAAAAGGTTTGCACATGTGAGAGGGTAATGAGCATTTCAGGTGCTTGGTGCTACCCTCATTTTAATAAGAAGCACTATACAGTAAATGCGATGCTGCTGCGTTTATACTTTGTATTTGCTTCCAATTATTTTTGATAATAAAATATGACAGCAGTATTGTCCACAAGCCTTAGAAGCCCAGATTTGTGAGATGTTTATGCTATAGCTAATGTGCTCCTGACTGCTCTGACAATTTCCTCAAAAAACAAGAGTCACTGTGTGAAGAAGGGAAGCCAGAGGCAAAGCAGACTGGCTGCAGTACAGGTTGTATCAGGTACAAAGATTCACAGCCTGCCGTGACTGTGCAGAGCTAAGGCAGAGGCACATCAAACACCTCACAGGCCATCAGACAGCAACAGACTGAATTGCCACCTGGGAAATGAGCTTGGGGAGTTCATCCAGCTCTCAGGTGACAATGACCAAACAGCAGCCGCTGCCATCCACATCTGGGGATACCACACAGGGCCACGGACACAGAGCTGACATGGACATGGGTGTTTTTCTCCTTAGCCACATCCTGCTCCAGAGAAAACATCTGGATGCTGTAGCAGAATCAGTGTTGCCTGTAAGCACAGCCCTGCCTAAAAGCCATCTTCCTTTTTGGGTGTGTCTCACTCTCTCAACCCCACAAGCTCTTTAGTTCTAATGGCAAATTTATAGCACACTGGGTAACACGTTGGGTAACACATTAACCACCTTCTAGAAAGTGTTTGTTACTGTATTCAAACCCAGCTAGCTCCTAGAAATTCTGGAAAATTATCAGAACAAGTAATGTGTCAGCTTGTTTTTTTACTTAATAATTAAAATGTATTAATAGCTTTCCTTCACTAGCCATTGCCATTTGTTCCACCTCCTTCCTCCTCAAAAATCCAAGTTTTTTTATCATAATCGGTAGATGAGGTCTGGGTTCTAACGTCACATTTCAGAAACTTGACCATACCATGACTTACAGGCTGTTGAATCTTTTGGAAGAAGCGTGGATGCTTGGGTCTGCCATCCTTTCATTCCAGTCACTCCCAACAGCTTGCAGCCTTTGCAGGCATCCTGAAGATGAAGTCCTGTAGAATGAAGAAAGTAAATTCAGCATCATTCTGAGGCACATGGCTTTTCTGTTCAGACGGTTCTTTGACCTTCTTGAGTGAACACATCAACTTAACATTTTTCTGTGCAGAAAGACAGTGTTTTGCAAGCATAAATTGGGGCACAGCAGAGGGAGGGCAGGAATCCTTTAGGAATTCTTGCAGCTCAAGGAGCTCAGGTAACTGCCTTGGCCTTTGCTTCATCAAACAGATTTCTCTTATGCTGCAAATAGCTAAACATTTGGGCAAATACTATGGTTACAGGAATAATAATAATATTTTGGTTCTTTTTTGTCTTAGATCCACAGCACTTTGTGAGTTTTGATTAGCTGTTTAGCAGTCCTGTAAACCATTATTATCAGGTCCCAGCGTAGCCCTCTAAGTCCTTCTCCTTGAAGAGGCCTTCATCATCCCTCCTGGGAGGCACATGGCTGCGATGCCAGCCACAGCTTCTACTTCCATTTCAGGAGCCTTTTGCCCCTCTAAGTTCTTCACTCAAGCTACCCCTGGCCTTTTCCCTTCGCTTACTGCCCTCAAGGGGCAGCCCCTGCCATGCCCTCTCCATTTCCAGTGTGTCCCTGCTCTGGGTAACTGGGATACAGACACTTTTTAATGGTGCAATTCCATTGGCACCATTTCTGATGTACACTGAAATTAGATTAGGGAGAATCAGCCCCTACAACACGTAAGAGAAACTAAATCTTTCCCACAGGACGTGTCCTTGCTCTCGAGCTGAGGTTTATAGCAATGGTAGGCTGCTTGAACTACTTTTATTTTGTTTCCTCTGAGGTAACAGCATGAACAGCTCGATTTCAGCAAGGTATCCAAGTCAGGTGGAGTTTTGGGAAAGGGATTCAATTTGTTATTTAAATGCACTTTATGGCAGCAGCACACAAGGTTGTGCTGAGCCAATCCCCCTCCCCCAGGTTTGCAGCAGCCCCTTGTCCCTGCGTCTTCCCTGGGCTTCGGGGTCTGTCCAGCATCACCCCGAGAGAGCACACAGAAAGCACAAACAAGAATTCGAGCAAACAGGTACTTTAGAAATAAGTTAATTTTATTGAATAGGCATTGTAGCTTCTCTCAGATTCAAATAATGGAGAAGCCAATTCACACAGATTACAGAGCTATCAGTTACTTTGAGTAATCTTTCATAAAAGAAAGAAATTAAATACAGTTCTGCTATAAAAAGTGCGACAGTTATAACTGGAAGTTTTTCAAAACAAAAGCAAGTTTTACTACCTATTGCAAAAATTGGTTTAGTGCTTTAATACTTTACAAAGTAACAATCCAACTGCTAAAAACAGCTCTTACACATCATCTTTGTCAAAGTATGGATCAGATTAAAAATGACATTTAAGTTGAATTTGAATGAAAACTGCATGTAGAAAAGGTTCTCAAGAACTCACACTTTTCACAACAAGAAATGTTCCTTTTTCTTTAATGTTAATTAATGCTTCTGTTTCTTTTGAACAGTGGATTTAAACAATATGGCAGTCAGCTTAAAAATGATCACCTGTTTTCTTTTGCAGACAAAAGTGACTGCAACCAATTGTGTTTTGAAATTATGAATAGGGAGGGGAAATGGGAAAAGATAAATTCATTCCTTTTTGCATGAAAATGGTCAAACAAGAAACCTGAAAAGTAATTTCAGCTTTAAATAAATTTCTGTAGTTTCTATTACATAGTTTATTGAAAGCCTAAATCAATATTTGCTTAAAGTGTATAAACGTATAGAAGGCAACAAGAAAGTCAGACTGAAAAATGAGAAGGGTGGTAAGACTATGAAGAAGTTGAATTCTCAGCCAACCAAAATCAGTGAGACTTACTTTACTCCTTATTAACGTTTTCTTAAGCCCCAGTGAGAGCCAACTACTTTCTTTCTTTGAAATACAGACTTCAAGTACAAATACATTTATTGTACATTTCTATGGGTTAAAAATGCTGTGTTTGCCAGGTTATTAGATAGAGTCACATTACCAGTCTTGGTATTTTAAGATTTATATAATTAGCTTTGGTTATAATTGAACAGAAACTCTCAGTTAATGAGTAAATGAACTTCTCCAAGCCAAGGGTGTGACATCTGTGTTACTTTAGTTCTTGTTTTGGGCAGGAGAAGCCACTCTATATGCAACCTGAACTGAGAAAGCCAAATCTTTATTGGAAAATCTATCACAGTCTTTAAGGACAAAGAGCTTTAGAATTTGTCTAAGAAAGTAGAAGATAAAAAAAAGTTAGCAATAGGAAAGAAGATGTACAAACAATTTGGGGGGGGGCATATTGTATAATAGCAACAGCAGAGTTATGATGAATTAACTACACATACCTTTTGTATATAATACCTCAGACTGTCCTTCGAGCTTTGCCCATGTCTCAGAGGCATTGGGTTTGAACAACACAGAGTGTACCAAATGGCAGAATTCATGTAAACAGCAGTGATACTTTCAATGGTTCATTCAGCTTTTTCCATACAAAAACGTTAGTCACAAGAATCAATGAGGAAGAACAAGGCCTCCCAAGCAGAACAAAGTCTTTCAGCCCCACAAGAGACAACTTCAAGGCATTGTGAAAAGTTCATAACAGTGTTTTATGTCCTAAAATTGAATGCAAAGTAAAACTCGAGATGGATTCCAAAAAGAAAACAAGAGCTCTATGCAGATTTTAAAAACTGCTTCCTAGCTGAATCATGCTAAGCTGGCACATTACAAACACAGGAGTTAGAGACTGAGAGCAGTGGGCTTGGGAAAGACAGAAGTAATTTCTCCTCCCCGGGAAGGAGCACAAACCTCATCTCAGTCATTGGGATGGAGTTTTATACAAAGTTGTCAAAGCTGGCCTAGAACACCGGGGTTGGGAACTCGCAGCTGTTTAGCTCTATGTGGCTAATTTAATCCATTATTTAGTCTAGGCCTAAATCCTGTTTGTTCTCCTTGGTTATGGTGAGTGGGCAGAGTTGGGCACCGTGTGCATGCAAAGCTCTCCGAGCAGCTCCGAGGGAAAAGCATTTCTGTACCGTACACACACTGTGCATTATACAGAGACTGTATTTACAGTACTCAGGATCTTGAGCAAATAAACAATAAAACCATTGCCTAATTTCTGTTAGTATTGAAAGTGCACACGATTTGCAAAGTTGAGAGATGAGAGCGCTTCTGTCACGCCCACATGGCTGTGTTTCTGTTCATACCTGATTGCAAAGCCCATTTAAAGGAGATGTGGGGCATTCTCTGAGCCTGAGATGCCACATTCTGCTGCTGCATCTCCTGCGTATTTTAACCAAAAGCAGGGGAAGAGGCTTTTTGTTACTGAAACCTGGAAGCAAATGGCAACAAGGCAGTGTTCCACTTCATCTTCACTGCAAAGATACTGTTCAGACGCCGGGGCCAGAATGAACTGCATCTGTGTTAAAGGCAAGAATGACCAAGACCTGCTGTTTCAGCTACGGTGGCCGTAGCTCTCAGGCTCCTGATGTGCTGTCAGGCTTCATCAGGCAAAGGTTCTGTCCCAAGGGGTTCTAATTTTACTCTGTGACAAAGCAATTACACGGAATTTACCTATAAAGGTGGCTTTTACCTCTCAGTAGGGGAAGTGCAACTCCAGTGTAATTCCATTTTCATGTTTATACAGATTCCACATGTGAAAGAAGGAAGAGCTGGATCATTAACATACAAGCTTATCTTTAAAATCCCTCCCTCCTTTTTCTAAAGAAATGGTGTTTGGAAGGGGCAGAATGAAATACACAAAGCACATGGGAGTTAGGCACTGTTTAGTTCCAACACTGGATCATATTTTTGCAATCTCAGATGATTCTGCCACTAGAATTTGCTTTAAGAAGGGAAGAGAACTTCCTTTTCTCCCTTCTTCCCGAATAGAAAACCTCTGCAACAAAGAAAGAGGCTACATTAGATGCAGAGATGAATGGCAAAAACATTTCTCTGTTTTCCCAGAATACAGGAAGATTTACAAAACTTACAGTCGTGACAGGAAATAGGTTTTGATAAATCTTAACTATTTTCTCTCTTCTTAGTATTTTGGTGCCCTGGTTACTCCACTAGCTATGATTATCTCTCTGTTTTTACTCCATCTCCTCTTCTGACTAAGGTTTCCTGACACACTAACACTTATCAAAGAGCCACAATTTTTAAAAGAAAATTTTCTGTTAAGAGTACGGGGGATTCAGATGAGTATGTCTAGAGACACACAGACTGCAGCAGGCTTTAGTGTCTTACAGTCATGGTTAAATGAGGAAGTAGGACAGAGGCTGCATCCAGTTAAGTGACTCTCAGTCCCCAGAGAGTCATAATTTTAAGGCTGTTTGGAACGCGGTGGCTTTTACCCACATGGCCTGTTCCACAGTGCAAATGTGCATCAGCCATTTCAATTCTCTTGGTACAGTACAGGCATTCAGGTAATGGGAGAGAAACCAGCAATCACAACAGCATATTCACTTGGCAGGAAAAACCCAACCAGACAAAGTAACAGGATCACGATACCCAAGGAAAAAATAAGGTCTTATTTCTCCACCCCAAGAGGGGAATACAAGAGCCCCATTAAGAATGCAACAGTTAAACAATTCTATGGTGTTTTGGTATGAGGCAAGTCTCTCCATACTCACACAATCACTTTATGAATAAGCCCAATTATTTGTTCACACGTGGAAAATCACTAAAGATAAAATGTAAATTCCATTGACTGAAAAGAAGTGTGGAGTGTTAATAAAGAAAAGACCTGAATATGTGTTGGAGTAACACTCACTTGATTTTCTGAAATCAAGAGGGAGCTTTTCTTCCCACAGAAATTGATGCTCAGTACACCTTAAAACCAGTCTGTTGATCAGGATAAACCCAGATGCACAATCATTAGACATCCAGATTTGAAAATTTTGGTTGCAGTACATACCTTAATAGTAATTCTTAAACAAACAAACAAATCCCAACCAACTAAACCACAAAAGTTAGGGAATTTTAAAAACTACACAGACTTCTAATTTAGCATATGCATTAGTTTGTGATGTCTTTTTTTTGCACAGTTCATCAGTAACTGATATGTACAGTACAAAGAACTATGAAGAAATAAAATCCACACACTTCAATCTGCAAGAAGCTAATGCATATCTGATACATATTAAGAGGATGTACCTACCAATTAGGGATGACATTTCTATGATCTAGAGTGATTTTTTTCCCCTAGATGCTAAATGATTGCATTATTCATTCTTGATTTTCATTCTGAAGGAATAAAAAATAGCTGATTCTCTTTTTAAAAAAAAAAAAACCAGACCAATCCTACTCCAATGGGTTCAGGGTGTGTATTAAGAATGTCCCAAGTCAATTAATATCTGTGCAGAAATGTTTCATTTGGTAAAGAAATTTTCCAGATGAATGTTTATTCAGAAGCTGCTTATAAAAGTGGCTATTGATAAGGACTGGAAGAGAAGAATTAAATAGAGAGGAACAGTGTTGTACCAAAATATATAAAGAAAAATTTAAAGCTTTTCAATTAAAAAAAAAATTTGTATATTCAACTCACATTAGATACAGATGTGCACAACAGACAGAGCAGTTAGAAACAACAAGTACATTTACAAAGCTTTCTTTTCATGGTTAATCTCTACCAGCATTTCTGAAAGTAACCTACTAAAATGATGACCCTGTTTATAATAAAGGCGCAAAATATTGCTCTGTAGCGTATTTTGAAAATAATATAAAAATAATTTCTATATTACAATTTAAACTTGGCTTGTAAAATTCCAACATAATACAGCCTTAAGTCTACAAATAGAACATACTTACAAACACCTTTGTGTTGTTTTCCTCTCATTTTTAACAATATAATATTTTAGTCATATACACTGGAAATCCATGTGCAAATTAAAATAGATATTAGTGTCTGTTACTGAAATAATTTCATTTCTATGCTATAGTTTGGTGATCCTCCGCGTAAGCTGCCATTCCCTAAAACAAATACTCTTCACATACACTGACAGAGACTTAAAATACACTAAGCTGAAAAGCCATCTACAATCAGCATCAGTTATTTTGCTTCTCTGGCCCTATGTTTATCTGAGACTATCATGGTTTCTATTAACATATGGGTTTCACCTGTGCAAAACACTCACAGTGTTATGAAGACCTTACCCCTCACCAGCTTGTACTTAACTTCGTGCCCAGTTTGCAATATTTTAAATGTCAATGAAGTGCCTGATTTAAGGCCCCCACTACTAATGGGATTCTGTCCACACATTGCAGAGGACAGCAAACGCAGCCCAAAGAGGCCTAAGGCTTCCCTCTGCTCCTCAGGCAAAATTCTCATTGATTCTCTCCTTGGAAGAGTAACGTCAGGCAGCCTGTGGGGAACAGACACTGCCAAAGGCTCGGGCCTTGATCAAAAACTTTCATCTTTTCTTTAACACTTGCTGAAAGTTTCTGAAGATAAGCAGCCTCCTTGCTGTCAGGGAGACCATTCACATCGGTGAAGTGAGCACCAGTGTAGCTGTTTGAGAATCGGGGAGGTGGAGGGCAGTATTTTGTCACATCTGTGCTGTGCATTTTTTGATATCTACACATTCATCACCCGAGGAGTAGCTGCCCCTGAACGCCTCTGTGCGGAGCGGCCCTGCCTCAGCAGCCTCAGCAGCCAGGGGTCCCCCAGGGGCTGTGCAGTGTCCCCAGCACGCCCTGGGCCGGGCACCACCGCTCACACCTCAGCTCTCAGCCCCACAGACACCACCGAAGGCTCCACTTGGCCTGCTTAGACTGCTTAAGGTACAAGCAACACAAAACTTTTCAAGTACAGCATCTTTCTTTTACTGATGCTCCTAATGTTACCTTTGACTTAGGAAGAAGCAACTAATTGCTAAAGAAAGCTGGGACAATATTGCCATTGCATTTATAGAACAAAAAGTTCACCAATTGTTTTAAAATCCAAAATTTGAAGTTACTTTTGATAATCTACAAAACCTTCTTCTGAATGAGCTGCTTGTTAGCCATATGCCATAACTGATACCCACCTCTGAAAATGTACTTGTAAACTCTAGCAGTGGTTTATTAACTCTTTATAAAGCATTTTAAATGGAACTTTAATATAAAGCATGACTGAAACCCATTATGTATCACAGGCATCCTCTGTTACAAACAGACCTTTGCATCAGAGTTTAGAACAAAGTAAAAAAAAAATGCATAATAGGTTCAAGTCTTTTTTAAATTAGAAAAATTGCACATTCACACTTTAAAAGAATTCCAGCTTCCTCCAACCTAAATATCTCCTGGTGATTTTGGATCCATTCTGGGAAGGCGAAGGCTACCCAGTATTTATACTCTGTACTGCTGAATCTGGACTGCAGTGATAAACGCTGTCAAGGAGAGATGGGAAAAAAGCACATACAAATGCAAAAATGTGAGTGTGCATTGCAGCCACTGGAGCTAACGAGGCATGAGCAGGGTCCCCCAGTGCAAAGCTGATTGCTGTACATCTGGGACTACGTGGGAACTCGACAGCTCCGGAGGGTGTAAGGGGGCAGGCCAGGCACAGGGCTGGCTGGGCTGTGGGCTGCACACACTTCCAGCTGTCAGCAAAAACAACCCGAAACAGCACTCAGAGGTTAGCATACAGTAAACAGAAGAATACATATGAAGGTGATTACCTCTAACATGTAGCTAAAGAATGACACCATTTCTTTCAGTGCTGCTGAATGCAACTCATGAGCAGTTGGGAATTCTCTCTAAAAAAATAGGTAAAAAATTTTCTTTTATAGCTACAGTCTTTTAACAGAACAACACTTCTTCAGGAGGGGACACAGTTTCTGCATGTTTGGTCTGTTTAATGCCAGCTATGGCACAACTGCCAGAAATAGCCCAGAAGAAGAAAGAAGAAAGCTCCCCACCCCCCAGTATTACTTATCTGGAAAAAAAGGACAACAACTGGGAAAAGAGGGGTAGATTTTAACTGGCAGATTGCATTGTAGGCCTGCAACTTCCTTTCAATATAAAATGTTAAGGGACAACAGAATCAAGGGGTGTTTGACGAGAATTCTAAAAGAAAACAGCAATTAGAAAATCATTCAAAGATATCCCAACAAAAAGATCCTAAGGAAATAGGCACAACTAAAAAGTGTTCTGTCAGTATTTCATACAACAGGTATTTTAAGGTGAAGAATGCTGTAGAGGTAAATATTTATGGAAATATCTGAGCGTCCTCAGGATGATAATGCACACTCAGGTTTGGTATCCTATACAGACAAGAATGATTCATTTTTCAAAATAATCTAACACATAGGTACAATGTATTCAATAATTCAGAACAGAGTAATTTACCTAAATGTTGACCGGTTGTAAATCTTTTTCTTTTATGAGAAGATCTTAAAAACATACTATAGAAACAAATCCTATGAAAAAGGGAAACAACAAAATCTCATGGTAATTGCTTATTTTTACATATGTACTGCTTTTTTCCTCATTCAGAAAGGATGTAACTTACTTAAATATATGGGATGGTGTGGTTAGTTGTTAATGGAATACTTCTTAAGCACAACTTTACACAGAAATGATTCTCAGAGTATCACACACTACTGCTACTCTGATGCCCTAAGAATTCTTAAATATTTCTGTTTTTCTTGAAGTTTTATGCCACCAGTTTTCTCAGTCTCAGCAGCAAATACAATCAAGTATATTTAATTTCTTTTAACATGGTCTGGCTTGTTTTAGCACAATTTGCAATCCCAGTTTTCTTTGACAATTAGAACTCAAATGTAATAATCACAACAGCAAAGCAAAACAGGACACTGCTTACCAGTGTATGCAACAGGAGACACGGGATTTGGAAGGTGCTTACCTTAAGGACAGAAGTCACATGGAGCTTTAACACACACCAATATTTCCCTTTTATGAAGGAATGCAAGTTCAGTAAGATTCAGTATACAGCAAGGAATACGAAGTACAGGTCTGGATTCATGGAACAGCTAACATGGCAAAGACCCTAACTTTTTATAGAAGTGTCCAAGGGACTTATTTTGAAACCTCCCATTCAGCAGAAAACCTAAAAATATGGTCAATTTTAAGTGTGTGCTCAGTTCTACCAATTTGGGACACTGGAAAAAGCTCATGTGCTTTTTCTGAAAGCCAGGACATGGCAGCAGAAGTTTGTGCATCTTTGTTCACAGGAGACTTTAGGCTTGGTTTCAGGGTTAATTAGGATTAACTGTATGCAAGTGAAATGGTGCCACCTGTGTCAAGAATTAAAAGTGGGCTGCAAAACTGGATTGAAAAACAATCAGAAACAAAGACTCTTTGGCAAAGAATCTTTCCTGTGTGGGCCAGAAAAGTGTTATTCCTTAATGAGGAAGGCAGAACTGTTCTGCACCTTGAGGTGGCAGAGTCAGCAGTCCTGAAGGCAGTAAGAACTTCACCTGTTCTGCAAAATTAGCTCTTAAAACGAGCCATTGTTCACAAGCGTAAGGACGCCAAAGAGCTCCTGTTACATTCTGCCAGCTGATGGTGGAGGGGTGCAAACCCAGTCCTGCATCCCAGAAAACTCCCTCATGTCATCCATCTATCCAGCAGTATCTGCGCTGTCTGCTTTGCAGAAATGTTTCTGTGAGCAAAGTTTTATTTTCAAAAGTATTGCAAACACTTAGGTAAATATTTGGATCTCAGACTTGTGCAAATCTGTGCTAGGAGCTGCCATTCCTGCTGGACGTATTTTACAGCCATCTGGGAACCTCCTGGGGGAGATGACTCACTCCAGGAGAAGACTTGAAAAAAGGTGGAGCCAACAGTCTTCAAGAAAGGCTCAAGTAGTTACATTTGCAATAATTATCACTCAATAATGTCGAGAAGGAAGAAGTAAATAATGACTAGGTTCGTGCACTAGCTAAGGGAATAAATTGATGCGTTACATTTGTTTTAGCAAGCAGTTCAGATCTAAAATGATCCTAGATTTCCTAGCTGGTCATCAAATTTTCCATATCTAATAATTTTTTAATATTTTAATTTTATTTTAATATTTCTCTGCAGTTTACCAGCAACAAAAGTACCTCTGAAATTCAGGTGCACAAAACTATACTGTGTGAGGGGCTTGGGGACACGAAGTCATTATGAATTTTCTTATAAAACCTGTTTAAAAAATCAGTGCAAATAAAAGTGGCTCAAATCTACCTTTTTTAAAAATAAAAATTTAGAAATAATTGGTAAGAACTTAAAGTTAGGGAGAGCTACAGCCCTCATGAATTCAGACCTTTCACTCCCATTTTTCCAGAAACATTCCATTTCAGACTGAAATAAGTACAAACATTAGTAGCAATGCAATATGCTGCCATGTTAAAAATATGCAGTATGCAAAATCACTATCCTCCTGAAAAAAAAGGCTATGAAAAATTTAGGTTTTACTGAGGAAAAAATACTCTCAATAATAGCTATATCATTTCAAATGTCTGCAAGGCAGATACTACCCTACTACAACACCACATCTTCACTAGTATGACTTTCCCCTATCATCCTACTACCTGAGTGATGTCAGTGTAAATTCAGGCACCATTAGTAAATTTTTGACCAAACATATACACAGCACTGACAAAGGAGTAAACAACCCTTCAGCTTACCAGTATATGTAAAAAAGACACTGACAAAATGGAAAATAATATTTTTTTATGATAAATTAATCCTATTATTTCCTCATTGCCCCAGAAAAGCGAAGAGCTAGACACTATTTACTCATCAATCCTTTATTCTTTTTTTAAGGATTCCTTTTACTGCAATCCAACACTGTTTACTTTGTAAGTAAGAAAATGGTAAAACTAAGTAGTCACGGAAGAATCCTCAATGCCTGTGTCCCTTGCTGTCCCTCTCCCTGCGCTTTAACTCCTCTTTGTAGCAGTAGGAACAGTAATTTTCAGTCTCAGGACGACCATAAAAGGAACAGTTCTCCTTCTTACAGCGGTTCTGCTGGATGGAATATATTGGGCAAACTGTGCTTCTGCCTTGGTTTTTATCGTTGTTCAGCCAGCTCTGAGGAGCGTCCTCATCAGCGTACTCCAAGCAGTCTCTGATGTCGCCGGTGTTGAAGCCGTTTGTGTAGGTCTGGGACTTGTGTTCAGCAGGCCTGGCGTAGCTCAGCGACTCCACCGTGTTCACCGTGCGCATCCCGGGCAGCCGCGCGGGGCTGTAGCTCTGCGAGGACAGCGACCTGTTCTGCTGCGGGTAGGTGGCACAGGTTTTCAGGGTGCCAACCACTGGCTTGTAGGTATCGTCCTGGAAGCTCGATGGCTTGGAGTTGACCTCATGCAAATGGATGACACTTTGCCTTTGAACGGGTGGGGTATGGCTATAGTGGGCAGACACCGGGATGGGGCCGCTTTTCTTGGCACCGTTGCTGGGGGAAGAAAAGGACCCGGGAGTGGGACTAGTGCGGTCTTTAAATTTTAAAACCAGTTGAGTTGTATGGCTTTGAGGCAAGACGGGTGATGCCCTATCCTGAGGAGATGGTTCTAATTTTTCTTTTGAAAATGCTTCTGGCTCCAGTTTCCTATTAGAGGAGCCATTCAGTGCAGCCTTTTTCTCAGCTTCCTTTCTTTTCTGTTCCTGTTCTGCATTGAAGCGCTCCTGGGCACTGGTCAGGTAATAGCCGATCATCTCCTCGTGGAACTGATGCCTGTGACTGGTCAAAAGAAGGCCAGCAAAAATAAACTTTCGTTCACCCTGCATGGCAGCTCTCAAAATATTTAGGCTGAGTTTCACGTCCGTGCTGTACTTCCATGGGTCAGACTGCTTGTCAGAGAAGGGTTTAGTGTTCACCTTTTCAGTGGGGGAGCTGCTGGCTCTGTCAGTCGGAGATGGAGTGGTCTTTTCAGACGGAGATGTGCTCGCAGACTGTCCAGATTCCTCTTTGCTCCCTTTGCGAGACTTGGACTTCTTCTCTTTGACTTTCTCTACTGTGTCACCATTTTTTCCATTCCCTGAATTGGCTCTGCTCATCTTCCCGTGCACCAGACCTCCAAGACCACCCATATTCTTTTTCAGTTTAATTCCCAGGGTTTTACTGAGGCTTCCTATTTTATTGGCAACTGAATCAGTCCTGGTTTTGTCTTTATCTTTCCTTTGTTTGTCCTTTTCTTTTTCTTTACCGTTTTTGCCATTATTGCCATTGGAATTACTACAGATGGAATCTCGGTCTGAGTCCATGGAGTCAGCCAGAGACTGCACGTCTTCTCCAGCTGAAGCTGTAGGGGATTCTGGTTGAGCCAAAGGGGCCTGCTATGGAAAAGGAATTATAATTAGATACAGCAAAATCAGTTTCATACAGGAACTGGTGCAAAAATACCCACCCCAAACTCAATACAGATTTTGATTTTAAATATATTTTTTAATTTATGCACTGACATTTTTTACTGGTTTCATCACTAAATGAAGTTTTTCTGGCAGTGCTTACTATGTATTTTGCTTGTTCCTACAGTAGCTTTTGGCTCATTTCAGGCACATTTGTAGAATAGAGGTCAGTCACTCGGAGGCTCTGTGAAAGTCAGTGTCTGAGTCACGGGGGGAAGTGAGTCCCCTCCTGCCCCGGTGAGGCAGGACAGGGAGGATCAGCAGTGCAGGCTGTCCCTCAGCCAGCGGGAAGGGAGCTGGGGAGGATGCCATGGAAGGGGAAGGAGCTGCCGCTGAAAGCTGTGAGGGGGATACAGCACACACACCTGTGTACAGCAATATTTCAAAATTGATTATGTTCAAAACTCAGCTTATTTAAATTGACTTTGTATTTATTCAGGTCTCTGGTGCGTGAAAATCAAAGGTATGATGCACCAGAGCTAAACATCTCCTCTGAAATACAGACATTAAACTCAAGGAAGTAGGCTGAGGAATACAATGAAGTGTATTCATGCTTATTGGAAAGGCAATGCAGATAAAACGGGTCACAAGTCTGAGGTCCACTTTATATTTTAGGAAACATGATAAAACACCTTTCTTGAAAATGCAGTAACATGGATCCTAGGGTAATTTAAAATGGGACTCTGTTCATTTACTCCTGCAGAACAGCCTTGCTTTCAGGCACCTCGAGGCTAAAATCTGCTAGAGATAAATATGAAACACTCAACTAACTACAAGGCCATGGGAGGGGTAAGCTCTGTACATTTATATACTTATACAGGTATAGATACCTGCCTGCCTCTGTCCCTGGGTACTTCCATGTCCTCTCTCCCAGGAACCCCTGAGCACCCCAACACCCAGCTGGGAGCAGAGGTGTTATTCCCACAGAGCAGAGGTGAAAGTGCTGCAGTGACCTGACCGTGCTCATGCAGCAAATGTGAGCAGGGAGAGGTAACCCAGGTTCCACAAGGGCTCACCACTTACAACTGCAGCACCATTTTGACTCTCCTTTTTCTGATGTGGTAGCTACTACTGTAGGAACTGCAGAAAAATGGATTTTTCTCCTTTTTCAGCTTGTTAAAATACTTTCTCCTTTTGCATTCTGTTTCTCTGTTCAAACCCCATCTGTGCAGGCTGTCTAAATCACCTCCATCCTCTCCTAGCAACCTTTTGCTCCAGCCCAACCCCTCCATCTATTTAATGCAATTTGCAGAGGAATTTGTAGCCGACTCGGTGCCAGCTGAGCATGGTTGTGAAACAGCTCTCTGGAAGAGGCAGGCTCCAGTTCAGTGCCAGTCTGTGGCCTTTTGTCAGCCACTCTAAACTGGGAGCTGTCCACGGGTGCAAATGCATTCTCAGAAAGAAATTGGTGACGTAACAGTGGCATCAGGAGAGCAAGACAAAGTTCTGAGAAAATGGTGAGAAAAGGTTTGAAATATGTAACAGAAAAATTAAGACAGAAGACACATTTCAGCAAAAAATATACAAGCAACAGTGTTATTAAATCAACCAGACAAATCTGTATGCCTGACTGGCATCAGTGAGCCATGAGTGACTGTCCCTGCTGCCAGGACACCGAGATGTTTGCAGGCAGCCTGTCCTACAGTGCCTTGTATCTCCCATGCTGTGGGACCAAGGGGGAAGTTTACCTTACCCGTGTCTCAGATGGGATGCGAATCCAGGTTACATTCATGTAGCTGTGCAGAAGATTAAGCTTTGCCTCAAGAGACAGAATCAAACTAAAGATGAAAAAAGAAGGGAACAAACAGTCAAAAAGCCTGAAAGAAAAAGCAGTACTTCATAAGAGGGAGAGATGTAACAGCAGCCTAATTGTGATGGTCAGCTGAAGACCCCCCCATGTCTTCTGCCATGTAACCAGAGCACATGAACCAAGCCCTTGCTGTTAGCAGTTCTCCCAGTACTCCAACCAGGTACAGCTCAAGACATTTTACTGCTTAACACTGAAGTTACAGAAAGGTCTTACTTGGCCAGTCTGGTGTTATCATTGTCATCTTTTCCCCACTCCCAGTCTTTGCCAGGATCGACCGCAAAGTGCAAAGGCAGTAACTTGTGTTCAGAGTCAGTCAGGGGGATCACCGCTGAAGCAGAGAAGAAACAAGGATTGGGGTGGGGGGAACAAAAATGACAAAAAAAGAAAAGACTCAGCTGTGAAAAGCAGAATCGCTGCTTCAAGAAGGGCAGAGTTTGAGTGTGCTGCAGAATTGCCTTATCCAGAGCACCACAAATGATTTATACTGGGCTCCATTTGCCTGTTCTCATGTTTGTGCAATAAAAGAGAAGAGGGAGAGGTTAATACACTGATTGCTCCTGGAGTGAACGATAGTCACCTGTGGAGGAGGGGAGACCTCTGGAGAGAACCACATGGCCATTTGTACTGCACAATCAACATTTCATGGAGACAGAGTCATTAGAATAGCAGAAGGCAATAAAAAGTTGCAATATTCCTGCCTATCTCTCAGAATCAGAGATTCACATGTTTGTTAATTATTTTGTCTCTTTAGTTTACTACCTTTGTACTGTAAGAGAAACAAAAATATATTGATACCGGCATTAAGAACCAAAGAAAGTGGCAGCTACAGTGATTTTGGATTCAAACTGAATTAAAATAATTGAAGAGCAGAGATCAACATATATATGGGTTAAGAGGTCATTTGGAGGCCTCTGAGTGAGTGCAGTGCAAAGGCCATTACTGCTCTTACAGCCCAGCATTGCTGCCCAGCAGTTTTGCTCTTCTGCTCTTTCCCCTCTCTGCTCGGGCTCTGCCCTAATGACTCTGCCTCTTAATGACTCTGCCTCTTAATGACTCTGCTTTATACTCAGCATGCAGGGACTCAGATGTCACAAAGTGTCTATCATTCATCACCAGCAAGAAACTGAGAAAAAAACCAATGTCAGCTTTAAGTAAAGCCACCAATTCGCTTCCATTTGATTAGGAAAACAAGTAAAAGCTGTTGGAGGCCTGGGTAGGATCCTCAGCATGGTGCAGGTCACTGCTGCTCCTCTGACAGCCAATCGAGGCATTTACCTTTCTGCACTAGAACCCTTCAGGACTTGCCCTGGATATTCATTCCAGACAATCCAAGGGCAAAGAAAGCTGGAGAAGCCACCCAAACATCACGGCACTCAGTTATTGAAACCTGCCCGCACTAGGGGTTATAAGCTGTTCCTGTCCTTTGTGCAGTCCGGCACACACCCGCAGTGAGAGCGGAGGCACAGCATTTCAGTCACACACTGCCCCGCAGCCCAGCACCGCAGCGGCTCGGGGCCCGTGGCTGCGGGGCCGCTCCCGCCCCAGCCGCCGCCCGCCGAACTGCCCAAAAAGGCCCAAAGCGGCCCAAATCCCGCGGGGCGCTGCCCCCTGGCGGCCGCGCCGGGAAATGCCGCACACACGGCCCCGCCAGCGCCGCTCCCCAAACCAGCGGCACGGACCCTGACACTGCGCGGGATCGGAGCTCCTGAGGGAAACTCGGGGGGCGTAAGCACGGAGTCCGAGTCTACAGTTCACAATACACTGTACTGCAAGGTCCTGGAGCACGGGAGCATCACAAATGTACAGCAGATGGGACAAATGAATACACTTCTAACACTCCCTGGTGTAAGCCCTCATATTACTGGGGCTTAGTGCAGGATTTCCCCAAGTTCCTGACAGAAGGGTATTTTTATATCACGGCTGCAAGCAGGATCCATCCCATTCATTTCTAAGGCAAACCCCACAGACTGCAGCACCTCCCTGACACCCAGCAGGGTCTGCAGCTTTGGTCAGTGTTGGTCCCACTTGGCTGTGGCTCTCTAGATGGAACTGCCCTACTCCAAGCACAGTCTACCAGCCCTAATTCCAACAGATGGGATAAGTGACAAGCAACAAACAGCCGCTGGTTGGTCCATCGCAGTTTGAGACACACAGTGAGGACTTTGCTGCCATTCCTTAGCTGGGTGTGCTGCCTTCTGTGCTGTGAAGGAAGTCACAGCACTTCCCAGCTCTCATCCTCATGCCTCAAGTGCCACTGTTAATCTAAAAAGAACAACGCTTTAACTCTTTCTGAACGTGCCAGTACAATAAATTGCTGCCACAGAGACTGACACAGTGCTGTTCAAAACCACTGCCACACCTCTCACAGTGTTACTCAGACTGAGCACAGCAATGTGGGAAGCTCCAAGGCCAAGGAAGCAACCTTAGGGGCAGTTGAGACCTAGTCTGTGTTTTCCATAAACGAAGACACAAAACATCAGCATCCATCGAGCCTGCATGAATATGAAAGTATTTACTGGCTTGTAATCAGCCACTGGATTTCAAACCAAGACTGCCCCTGGTGACCATCAGAATGCCAGGGGCTGTGTGCTGGTAAAAAGTGTCAAAATGCGTTTTAAATCCTCTCCAGACAAGGGGATATTAGCATGTTTTCTCCTTATATCTATTTATAGTAGTGTTTTAAATTATCTGATACAGGACTCTATGCCAAAGCAGAACTTCAGGCACTGACATTGGTATTTATTTGACCACACGTATTTCTCAAATACTGACATACTGTCTCCTCCACTAGAGAGCCCAGCAGCTGCTTTAACATGGGTGTCTGTACCTGCAGTAGTTCAGACAGCTTCAGATGCTGCTCCTGACACTTGGTTAGGACATAAGTACTACACGTTATGAATGGCCTGGCTCTCCAGGGATGCTCCTTGTAAGAAGGTGCAGCTCTAAGCTGCATTCTGATATCTCAAAATCTGCCCCGTGCTGTGGCCCCTGTGCCATCGTTGCTGACACTTGACAACTGTGGCTCTCCCTTGCCATGTGCCAAAGCTGCCAGGGCTGCTCTGCTGACGAGGTGCAGACCCCAGGCACTGCTGGAGCACCCCTGTGCCAATCTCCCTCCTGTCACAGCACGTGGAGGACAACGGCAATGCTGTGGTTGCTGCTGGACTGCTGCAGTCTCCAACAGCAACCAGCCTGACAGCTGAAAGCTACAGCATTCCCTTCATCCCAGAATGAATGCCAAATGCTCTCTGCTGCTCCACACAACTGAAGCCTGTGCATTCAAGGCTCTGCAGTAAGAGAGGTACAATCAGGTCACACAAAACAAATACCACTTTGATTCACCAACTCTTGTAATTAACCTGGATGAACTTGTACATGAAAGTCAGTATTACATGCTTCTGATGCTGTGCTGGATATCTGGTAGGGGTTTCTCTCCCAGCACCTTTCCTGTAGGAACACAGGTGTAGGAAGATCCTACAGAAAGGCAGTTGCTAACCTCAAGAAGGATATTTAACATTACTGTAACATTATTGCCCTTGCAAGACCTGGTGTAATGAAGGCAGACGGATGTGCCCCAGATAAATGAGGTTTCTGTCAGTCTGCTAGTATTATTCCAGTTGTTAGAAGGGAAGAGATGGACTGTGCCATTGTTTTGTGATTAGGCCACTCAGACTCCTAAACATGCAGCAATGAAATTTAGTGAATATTGTTTCCTTTCTGACAGATAAATACACCTACAGGTAAAAGAAGATACTTTGTGCATATATATTCCATATATATGCCAGTGTTGCTGTGTTTAAAGCATACCTTGTTCTCTCTGTTGGTCTTTTTGTTCCATGGAGACGAGAGCAGAGAAATGGGCCTGATCATAGGCCAGCACAAGAGGTGAGCAATGGCATCTGTTTGGAAGAACTTCAAGTGGCAAATAAATTCCTCCAAACGGTATCGGTGCAAATGCTGCAGAGAAAAACGAGATTTTTGTAACTATGTGAAAGAACAGACAAGAGTTGCATAAACAATTGTGCTGCAATATTTTCAGAGCTCCAGGAGAGCAGCTTAAAGTGGGGTAATCAATGCAGAAAACAGTCACAACAATAGGTAAAATTTCATTATTAAAAATGTCAGGAAATATATGAAGAACAGTAAGGAAAACCTTCTGCTCTTACATAATTTTCCTCCCTCTAATTGTTTACTAGTAAAGATATTATGGTCTTATAACAAAATCTTGATGACTCTCACACATGTAAGCAGAGTTGTACCTTCCTGTAATGCTTCTAGGCAGAATTATTTTCTAATAATCATCAGTAAATACTGTCAGGTCTTTTGGTAACATGCTCTGCTTGTGCCTTGCATTAACAGATTTCTATAAGAAACATTACAAACATGTTTATAGTCCACACATTTCATCACACACATTGTATATATCTGAATATGCATAAACATGTATAAATGATAAGGAAAGACTCAAAAAATCCTACAAGTAGAATTTGAATGGGATACTCCATCTGGAGGGGCAGAATTTTCCTCTGCAAGATTCTGCACTTGTTTATATATATAACTATGGGAAACAGCAAGTTTGGGCAGGAAAATTCTCTCAATGTTTTTGCTTCCAACCAATTATTTCTCCTTTTGCTACAAAAATACGAGTCTTTATTGCTGAAATATTTGCAAGATGAGTTCCCCTCATGAACCCCTTGTTCTGGCTGTGACCAATGACTGCACTGTCTTTGAGGTGTGTTTTTCAATAACCTACAGAATAATCTACAACCGTTACCTGTAGTTCATAATTTGCAATGGAAACTGAAATTATGCAGTGTTTTCCTGCGGAAATAAATTTCTGTAAACTCCATCACCTGCTTAACATCCTCCTTTAATCAGCCAAACATCCCCCTTTAATTAAGTAACATCCTATCATGAATTAGAATTCTGTTAGTTCATGGTAGAAAGTGAGATGAATTTAATCCTCTGAGTCCCGCTCAGACAGCGTCCAGCTGGCTCCACATATGGACCTAACATTTGTGTGCTCACATGTGCAAACTGAATAAAACAGTCAAAACTTTTGAATGAGAAGCTGCGAAGGAGTTATTAAAAACAAAAATCCAAGATACACACATTTCAATTCAATTTTTCAAAGTCAGATTAGATTGATTTCTGCAGAGTTTTAAGGGGCACCAAAATAACATGGCAAAATTAGAACTTTGTTCACTTAGACCAGTAAGAAATGTATTGTGCTCTGTAATTTGGTGGTTATTTAAGTTAATAGCAAATATCTAGGATAAAGAGATTTTCAGCAATCTCTTATATAATTATCCTGTATTATTTACTTTTATCTAATAGAAAAGGATTGAGCATTGTTCTGTGCTTTTTTTTTTTTCTTTCAGAAAAAGGCAGCAGCTCTGCCATAAACACTGATATGTTACAGCTGGGTCTTTTGCTGGTGTCAGTTTACAATTGATTTGATTTACAGAGGAGCAGAGATCTCTAATAAAAGCTCTTACCTTCTCCCCCTGAGTCTCGTAACATCGTGTCTGCTACTACAACAATCGGTCTTCTCAAGATATGGGCTAAGACAAAAACATGGAACTCTTCCAAGCTCTCATACACTGGATCTTCTGCATTGTCCACCCTGGAAGACACAGCATTGAGGCTTTATGAACCAGCTTGAACCAACCATGAGACTTTGGTGGATCAACACACCCCAGCAGCTGTTTCTTCTTCACTGTCACTTATATCCCCACTCTTCTGAAACCTGTATTTCAACAACTAAAGTAGGTAAAAGGAAAGGAAAATGCATTTTTGTAAATAAAATAATCACAGCATTTAAAAAAAAAAAAGTTTTCTAACTAGTATCACTAGTATCACTATGCTTTAGATCAGTCCCACAATCTTCCAGGAGATGGAAATGCCCACCACCTTTAGAAATCCAACCTATAAAGTTAGTTTTCTATCAAACAGATCATTCTTTTATCTGGACTGCAAGAATAAATCTGTTGAAGTCCCCACTTCCCTACCTGAACATTTCCAAGCCCTTCTATAACTGCGTAAACATTTTAATGCATTTTTGGTTTCAGTTATCCCCTTTCTGTTTTCCCAGTTTAATGTCATTAATGACACTACCACATTTTAAAGCTTTGCCTCTGCCTGGAAAACAAAAACAAACTAGATGGAAGAAGACTGAAAAATGGCAGGGTTGTGGGAAGCAGACAACAGTTAAGGTGGTAATTCACTGCTAAATGCCACTTAGGAATATAATACACCCAGAGCACAGCTTTTGTGAGCCCTGATAAATAGAGGTGGGCAAGGTGACACAGGTACACTGATAAATGGAGGTGGCACCTGTCCTCTTACTGCCAGCTGTGCAGGGAACCTCCAGAACTGACTGGGGTTCATTTTCCATGGATGTGAACAACAGTGACAGAGAAGAAGCGTCTGGACACTGCTCCAGAGTGTGTGGGACAAACACAGCAACCTCTCACAGGTCTGACAGCATCCAGCCCTCCCCTGGAACTTCACTTTAAAATCTTTCATCCCAGCCTAGGAGCACCGCAGGATGGAAATGATCACCAGCAGGCTGGTGCAGGACACGCTCACTGGTCAAGCAGTGAGACACCTCTCCTTTCCTGGATCCCTCCTCCCACTACCCAGACTCACCAAGAAATTCTTCCTGATGTTCAAAATAAATTCCCCATTTTGCAATTTCTTCCCATATTCCTTACTGAGCTCTTCTCCACAGCTGGCTGTGACAGCTTTCAGCATTTGCAGTCTCTTCTGTCACCTCCGAGTAATCTGTCAGCCAAAAGCAACTCTGGGGAATCAGGTTACTGGCAAGCCAATATGCCAGAAAGATTCCAGCTACCTTCTCACATTAGTATTTCCAGCCTATCAGTCCTAATTTTTTCCTTCAAATCCTCTAATTATTCCTCATCTCCTAGCTAATGAGGTTTCTAGAAGTGAAAGGCATATTCCAGATGCAGCTGTATCAGAGGGATCTCTATCCCTTTGATCAGCTGATGCCAGGCCTGACTGCACAAACTCCAAAATTCCACTGGGCTTTTTTACTCTTCAATATCACATCACCACGTTGCTTGATATCACTGTCTCTGATCATACTCACACATTTCAAACCCTTCTCTCCTATTACACATTCCACTGCTCACTGCCACAGGATCAGAGTGGCTGAGGTGGTAACGGAGCTCTGGGGAACCTTAATTCAGCCCCTGCTCCATCAGGGCCACGCAAAGCCCTGGATTGTGTCCAGACAGCCTTTGGGTACCTCCAAGGAGAAAGAGTTCACAGCCTCTCTGGGAAACCTTTTCAATGTTCAATTTTCTACCATCACTACCAGTAATTCATGTGGCCCATTTTATATTATTTCAGTGCCACTTGCTGAGGATTCAGTATGAATTTTCCTAAAGATTAATGAGAATGAAAAATCATCATTAACAAGTATCCATAGCAACCTGCCACATCCTTTGATCCACTGATCATTTCACTTTTTTTCAGGGATCTTTATGTATGCTGGCTACATGGTCATGAAAATTGTGGACAAAATGATTTTGTCAATTAAACATGGAAGCAAAGAAAATTTAAGAAACTGAAATTAATTCCTCTGTTCATGTAAAGCTAACTTTAAATAATGAAATCCACTTATATAAGAGCATGTAAATCTGTACTGCAGAACCCTGCTCAACCAGAGCACTCTGACTAAATAAATTATCTCAATTCTAAGAGCAAATTAATAATAAAACCAAATAAAAATAAAAATCTCAGTCTGACCTACGGGACCACTGGTACTCCACTCCAAACACAGCAGACACCTCAGCACTCCAAAGAGACTCCCTCTCTTATGGAAAATCCAATTTGTACTGCAGCCAGGAATGAAAGAAAACCTCTTTCAAGAAGCTGGAAAGGGAAAGTCACCTACCCTGCTGTTCCACCTGGCTGGCTGCTGCTCTCTCGCCTGTAAACTCTGAGCAAGATCTGTCCTCATGTCCTTGGATTTCCCTCTAACAGCTCCCTATGGTAACCTTGCTTTCCTTCCCCACACACAGCTCCAGATTCTCAGCCCAACAGACTCTAACAGCTGTTCTGAGTTTAGGGCTCGTTTGGGGATTCACACAGAGCAAGAGATCGATGCCCTCAGACAGTGGGGGTGCACTGAAACAACGACAGGGACAAAGTTCTTCAACCTGGTGATTTGCCAGAAGCAGGAGATCAGAATGACACCTGAGTTCATGGCTCAGTTTGCCACCATTCAATTTCTGACACCTTTCTCTTCCTGCTTAACAATCTCCAAATGAAAACCAGCACAAACCACAGCTGTAGGTTTAGGAACCTCTCCTTTGATTTCCTTACAGTGTTTGTCAGCAATGGGCTTCAACTCAAACACAGGAAATTGCACAGTGGAACATTCTCTTTCATTCTTCAAGAAAGAAAGGTATCTTGAATTGACTAAAGGAAAGGAAACACAGAATGTGAATGCTTTGAGTTCCATATTTGAATCACCACAGCAATTTGGCTGTGCTTGGCTTCAGTACTTTATGTGAACTGAAAATAGGCGAGATGAAAGGAGTTACTAGCCTTTAGAAACTACAGCTAATAATCAATAAATACGTTGTAAGGAACCATTTCTATCTGCACCCTGTAATTGCTGCATAGACTGAGCAGTTAAAAAGAAACAGCACTCCAGCAACAGACACCAGATCAAATAAAAATCATTTTAGGGCAAAGTCTTGTTAAATGGTCTAAACTAAATTCTGTACAAGGTGAGGGTCTTGCACAGCTGCACGAGTTGTGTATGAAGAGCTGTTTGTCAAAGCACTCTCAATACCAAACCAAGTCCAAAACCTCACAGGAAACTTGCATCTGAGAGGTACTTCCTGTTTAAATGTTCTGGGTTTCTGCCTCAAATAAAACTCCAACAACACACAGGAAGATTACAGCAGCATTCCCTCCCTTCCCCATTTTGAGTCCCTTGAATTTATTAATAAGATAATGCCAACAGCACAGACACAGCTAGGAGGTGACTAAATACGAATACCATCCACTTCCAGGGTCTGTATGAGCTCACACCACAACACCTGGGTTTTCAACAGTGAATAATAACAGTGCTACTCACTCTCACACAAGAACAGGCTCTGACTGACAATTGCACAGTGAAGGAAGAGGTTGGAATTTTCTTTTGAGCAGGATGGCAATAACTAGATTCTTAACAAAAAACAGGGTACAAGACATTTTCCTGTTTTCAATGCAGTTCCTTCAATTCAGTGCCCCTGCTTTTGCTTGTAAATGGAGATAAATGAAGCAATTATGTTAATCTAGAATTCATTTTTTACATTTACAGAAAGACGTGCTAATCTGTTTCAAAACAAGAATCTGCTTCATAATTAGTTTGCTCTGCTTTACATGGTGGAAACAAGAACTTAAGAACCAGGTTTTTCTGTATTTCCTTTTTCTCTTTTTCCAACTTCCCAGCCTCAGAATGAGAGTGCTCTCAAAGGAGAAATCTTTGGAAATTTAGTGGCAGTTGCTGATCTCCTTTGCACGTAGTTCACTCTAAAAAATAACTAAAAGAAGTTTGCAGGTGAATGAGGTAGCACAATTCCAGGCTAAGGTTTGTCACTGAATTCTTTTGAAGCAGATACAACTTCTGATGCTTTAACTAATTCTGACACCAAAGGAAAACGTCTCATCTACAGTTCAAAGACTGATGTGCAAGCTTGCTTAATATAGCACCTAACTAGAGGACATAATATACCCCATCTCAAAAATACTATTTTGATATTCCTTTTCCTTGTCAAGGGCCCTACTTTGAACATGGGATCATTAAACTGAGAAAATAATTCATTCTGCCACATTCATTCTGTCTTTGGTATGAATGTAAAGAGAAGTATACATTCACATGTTTCACAGGATAAGTTTCTCGCCTGATCTTTCACTATTTCAAAGGAAAAATTAACTGTTGGCTATTTGTATTTACTTTATTTTGGTTTGAAAAAAAGACAAATGCAAACCATGATGAGAGGAGTATTTATGTAATAGTACTACTCCCTGTGTAGGTAGCTGGGAACTGAAGGTAGACTGCCTGGCAAAGATAACATCCGAGGGCATCTCTGACCAGAAGGTACCGAAACTGTGTGGTACATGGAACATACAGAATGAAACAGAACAAGGCCAGAGAAAATTCGGGCAGATTGACCAGATTTCATAGAAATATGAACTGAACTGCATTTGAAAACTGAAACGTATCAACAGGAAAATATCTACAAACATAGGAAACAAACTAGAGACTAAAATGCAAATAAACCTTTTTTTTCGCTTCAGAATAGAACAAAATGAGACACACTGGGGCTGACAATTTTTTAAGCAATGTCCTCTTGCATTCCTAGTATTACCTATCCTTAATATCACAGGGTTAAAGGGAAAATAGAATATTCTTTCAGAGCCCGAAGAATATTTTCCACAAACTTTGTTATTCTCATTGTGCTGTATGCCTTATTTTGTCAATTTACTCATCACCACATGCGGTTTTCTCCAGGGGAAACAGTAGCTAGAGAAAATGATGCACTGAGCAAACACTAAATATTTTTAGTGATAAACACTAGACACAAAAACTAAAGCTTCTGCATTCTGAAGGCTGGTCAATAATCCTCCTTTTGGGATAACTGCACTGAAAGTGAGGGATGGTTTATCACAGTGGCTATTTAAAGCAGATTCTATATGTGGGTCAGGGGTATTTAAATGTTGTAGAAACTGTTTCATCCCAAACCTTTTCACAAATATATTTCTGAAAAAAGCAAAATGAGACTGCCAACATGCTTGTTCCACGAGCAAAGCAATTAGGGTTTAATAAATCCAGACTCTTTTGGATACAAAGTAACCTCAAGTTAGTGTGGTAACTCTACAAGAAAACTTCACCAAAATGCTAAATATTATAATGGGATATTTAGGTAATTCTACCGTGCCCAAGGAGTACAACAGTTGCAAGGGCAGTTTGGTGGTGCTGCCAACACCTTTGCTCAGCTGTGCTGTGCTGTTTTCCCACGGAGAATAAAGCCCCGAGTTCTGCCACGCTCTGAACTTACCCGCCCCCGGAGCCCCCGTTCTTGCTGAGGTGTGTGCGCGGCTCGCTCGACGCCAGCTTGAGCAGCTCGTTCCACTCGCGCTCCCACTCCTCCTCCGTGTATACCAAACCTGACTATGGGACACAGGGAAACGCTGTCACCACGCTGCTGCCACAGCTGAGCAGAGCTCTGCAGCACTGTTTGCAACTAACCCGAGTTCACACATGACTCGGTTCAGTATCTTGGACCATTCATAGTTCAACATTTCTACTCAGCTGAAATAATACTAACTTATTAAAAGGATATTATTAAACTACCAAGTGTGCAGTTAGCACATTCACTTGTTTGCCTTCAGGATTACTCCTGAAATTGGCTTTTCTAGCCACTGCTTAGGCACAGACATCTTCAGGAAATAATAACATGCTGAAGGTGCAGCTTTTAATCAACAGTCAAACCAAATTTACAGATGATTTTAGCTAGAAAACATCCACTCAATATTTGGCCGCAGCTCTAAAAATCCCAATTCACGGTTCTAGGAAATCTTTCCTAAACGGGGGTTTCATCCACTCATTTTTTAATGCTTTTAATAGCTAAATTATACATTTAATTTTCCACAGGTTCCAAACTCATCTTAGACTTTTTAGGCACAAAGCTCTGCATAGTTATACCCACAAAGCTACAAACACATTTGCATTCTGATATGAAATTTTAAGTACAAATATCTCTTTCCCCATGCAAAATGGCAGCACAAGGAATTTGATAGGAATTAAAACTTTCACAGCAAACTTCAGAAGAATGCTTTTAACCCTAAATGATATTAACAAGGCTGTTTTTGGGCCATACAGACCTCCTTATTCTGCTGAGTCTGTTGCCATCTCCATCTTCTTTTCAGTGCTTCCCTTTCAGCTCCACTTCTCATCATGGTATAGAGGGCTTTCCGTAAAACAAGGTCCCGGTCGTGAAATCCCCACATCCCTAAAGCAGCACAAGATGACATCCAGTTTTAAAGAAGCTGCAGTGAAACAGAAATAGCTAATACATAATTGAAGATTCTCCCTAGCAAATAATTCACTCACTGTTTTTAAGGTTTCTAAAAGATAGGGTCAACGTAAATAAGCTAATGAACAACACGAGGGAGTTCTAACACATTTTAAACTTTGATTAAGGAACGACCAAGGATTTGAGCTGGTTCAGTGTTGGCTTGCAGGTAACTCGAACTTTGCTGCAAGCCATGGAATATTCAGTGCACAGGTTGGTTTTAGCTGCAGTTGCCAGCAGGCACAAGGATGTTAGTGAGCACTGCAGGCACCTCTTGGAATCACAGACGGTACCAGCACCCAAAGGCTCCAGCTGTTACACAGCAGGAAATTTCCTCTGGCTTCAACACCCAAATGAAGAGACGAGCATTCAAGATAATAGAAAGTCTAAAAATACAACCAGCCACAGGCTTTCAAGTTCATTTTAAGATAATGAAACATCTTTATGTGGTTGGGAATAGTAACCTACACCAAAAGAGAGCAGAGCTGTCCCCAGTCCTGTGCCCATGTTTCAGCTACCACATTGCCAGCTGCTGGGTTCAGGTCAAAATACTCGACACATTTGCAGTAATTAACATAAAAAATGAAGTAGACAAAGATAAAAGGATCCTTGGAAACAGCAAAAACTCTTTTCTTACTACTTCTTTCAACAAGAGGAGTCTTCAAAATATTAAAAATCCCAGTGTTTTTAAAAAGTCGCTTTTTGGAGTACTGCTGGTGGAGGATTTTAGCAACTGCAACAAAATCTAAGTTTCCTCATAATAGGAAGGACATCAAAGACCTTCAGCTTCACAGGTTTCTACTGATTTGCAGAAAGGCTTCAAAAATCTTGTATAAACAATTAATTTATCAATTGGAAATTATTTTAATTCACCCCAAATGCTGTTTCACATATGCTTAAACTCTACAAGGAACTAACAGAGATAATAGCTTGACACTGCATTCTTGAAACAGCAGAGAGCTCTTTGAAGAAAATCAAGGAAATGAATGAAATTCCTCGTGCATAATGAGGACAATCCTGCAGAAGCACCTGGAATTTGCCTGTTCCAGAGCTGTTAGGATGGGAACACTAAAAATATAAGGAAAATACAAATCACTGGTGTTTGTGACACATGGGTTTGGATACTGTTCCAGTTATACTTTTATATCCTGATAAACCTTTTCCTTTCCGGCTTTAGGCACGCTTGAGGGAAACAACACTACAGTGGAACGTGAAGAAAATATTGCTGCAGAACCAGACTTTTAATGCAAATCTTTGCATTTCACGTGTTTCTGAGCTTTGGCTGAAGCTAGAGATGAGCAGTGAGTATTTCTGGCAGTAGGTTTCCTGCCCAGACTGTCCCTTACCCAGAGAGGCAGCATGCAGGAGGCAGTTTCCATCGCCCGTTGTCGCCAGGGGCAGCAGGCGCTTGCAGCTCGTGCACACCGTGGACCACCAGTTGAGGCGTCCTGGAAAGAAAACTCCAGTTACAGGGGAGAGAGGAACCTGGAACAGGAGCAGTGCTCTGCACAGGCAAACACAGAGGAGGAGGGGGAACCATGAACATCCTCTTTACCAAATAAGCTTCAATGTAATGTCAGAAGTCAAAACTGAAAAGATTAGAAACAAGAGGCAGATAAACTATTCTCTACATGGATGTGGAAAAGAAGAGAGCACCTTTAATTAATTTGCATCTTCCGTTCTCATATGCTGCATCCAGGGATGGATTTCCAAGGAGTTTATTGCCTTAATACCATTATGAGTCTTGCTGTCAGTTCCCAAACATAATCGACACTGGCCTCCCACACACACACGACAGATTACATTAAGGGAATAAAGGAATTTTTCTTTTGTCAAAAGACAAAAGTAATATGTATGTGGTAATCAAGATATGTTACTACAAAGGTAAGTTTATTAAGTAAATTGTTTCAATTAGATGGATTGTTTAAACAGCTGATTCTCCTCTCATTTCCCAGAGCATAAATCATTATTAGATCTACTAAAACCAACAGCTACACTACCAGAGAATTAAAATGACACCAAAGCATAGCCTGAGGTGTAGTACAGAATGTGGCTTTTCTCTTTTGGGAATACTTAGAGAACCACTTATCCATCATTGCTATGTGCAGCATGTTTTACAGATTACAAACCAGAGCATTTTATGGAAAAGCCTGACAAGAAGACAGATATTTGAGGAAGAAATAAGTCATGAAGACTATCACTGCCCAAGGCCACACTAAACGTGGGTAATTCCTGGCACACAGGTTGCCATGTGGGAGCAAACTGGAGTGTTAAGTCTTGGTTAAAAGGTCATGTGAGCACTTCTAATAGAAAGAAAGCAAGCGGGGGTAATTGTGTAACATCTCTGGGGATGAGGGAGAGCAGATGATTAACAGGGGTGAGTAGAGCTGGTACATTTCCCAGGACTTGGCAGGTCTGTGGGTAATGCACAAATGAATAATTGAATGAATAATGCAACAGGCAGACTTTTTCTCCCCCAGTTTCTTGACTGGGAAGCTGAGAGGAAATAGCATCTATATATTTGTACAGGCAGTCTTGCACTTACAGTTAAACCTCCAAAACAGAAGGAAGTTCAAACAACAAATAAACATCTCTCCATTAGTAAGTTTTCATTACAAAATTATACTGAAGTTTATTTGTAACGACAGGTAATACACATTATGGGAAAAACAGGGTAGCAATATTTGTTATGTACCCCAGTTACTTGTTCTGGGTACTATGAGCTATGGAATTAAATTGCAATTAGTCAGAGTGGGTGAAGAGTACCACACTGTAAAGATGCATAGCCGATCAATAAGCACATCTGGTAATCCTCAAATGATTTTAGCAGCTGGTTTGTAAATGCACAACACCTCAGACTAGGCTTATTGAGTTCTAAATTAAATATGCATTAAAGAAGCTTAATTTAAAGCACTATTAGACAGCCTTTGGCAATAAGATCATTTTCAGCAGCTCCTGCGTCTGTGAAATGACAACTTGCCACCTGTTTTTAGCAGAATGTTTTGGTGGAATCATATTCAGCAAAAAGTTACACCAAGGTGCTGCGAAAAGCATAGTTAGAAGACCTAAAAACAGACAGACCTCAGGTAGGATTTAAGGAAATAATGAGTGGCATTGCTTTGCAGATTAACTAGCACCTATCGGTAATAAATGTCCAAGTCTGGTGTTTATGAATCTTTTGAGTAACAGGAGGTTTCTATAAAAGTGATCTTCTGTCAAGTGCATTCTGCAAAAAGCGTTTGTGGGCTTGGTTAACATCACAAAGCTTATGGCTGACTGCAAAAATAGCAGATATGGGTTTATTATTGGATTATAACAAAAAAGTGGTGCATTTTCATTTTTAAAATCTAGTGGTTAGAGTGGGTCCCTTTAGAGAAAAAAGAACAGGAAAATGGAAGTTTAAATGAAAACTGAGATCAAATATTTCCAGAATTTTGGTGGATTGGTTTGGGGGCCATGAAACCCAGGCTTAACAGCATATTACTATTTATTTTGGCTGTATCTGTAGAAAATGCTTCTCAGAAAACATGAACATGAGCACAGAAAGAAAAGTGGAGGAAAGTAGTTCTTAGACTTTCACACAGTATACTTGTACTTTTCGTATTGAATTATATTTCAGCACTGCAATAGAATTGGTTTTTCTTTTAGTCAAAAGCACTGTGTTAGACCAGCCATTCCTCTGCCTGTCCTGTTTTTTAAAACACAGTACTTCAGTACAGCAGAAGTTTTCATAATATCTCTCTTTGTGTCAACCCACACATTAACAACACACAGGGGAGCACGTGTCTATAACGAAAATCAACTTGCTGCAGCAAAATATTTAGAATTATAAAATTGCTTTCACACAGACTTCATTTAACATTCTCAGTACCTCGAGCCATCCTCTGTTGAAGAATCACAGCGATTACTGCCAGAGCTCACAGAGATCAGTCTGCCCATTACTTACAGGCTGACCTCATTCCAATTCTGGCAATAATCAACAGCTGAGTTTATAAGATGGACAAAACCTCAAAATGATTTTATGAATGTGATGCATTTTGTCCTTTCAGAGGAGTATTTGGAAAGCAATCACATTAAGCAGCAAATAATACATGGCAGCAGTGGGGAGTAAGTAAATCATCCAGCCTTCCTCTGGGCCTTTCCTTTATCATCTCACACAGCACTTAGAAGGAAATCAGGAATTTTGTTCTGAGTTTCCATACAGATAGGATATAACCAGGACATTCTGTCACATATAGATAACACAGTAGCAAGAGTTTAAGCATATAAAAAAAGAACATAACAACCTTACAGGCTTTTACAGACACACAGCTCATATGGCCACTTCAGAACCCATGTGTGACACTGTTAGTGGCAATTCTGCTCTCCCAATCCAGGCTTTGGGAGTAGTAAGCTGTTAGTTACTAGCAAATTTCCTCCTCCTTTTGCCTAATCAGATTGAAATCCATGGCATTATACCCAAGCACACTCCCCTCTTCTTTAACAACATCCCCAACCTCAGCTGCAGAAGCTACTGTCCTTCATGGGGTTTGAAATAGAGAACTGAAACAGAAATTAAATATTTGAAATAGATTTTAGGCTCTTTGCAGGGAATGCACCTTGCCTTTTAGTTTTTTCATGTCATTGACCAAACCATAGTCAAACTGTTTATAGGAGACAATAAAATGTCTAATACTATGTGGCTTTCCTATTAATTCACTCTCTTCATTTTGTACAACAAATAAAATAAATAGGCATGAAACTGAATATCTTTACATCTAAAACAAAGACAAAAGGTTTGTTTATATGAAGCCTTACATGATTTTCTTAAGCAAACTGTTTGATCTGTTTAACTTACTTGAAATGCAGAAGTGTTTCCCAGGAAGTTCCAGGTTATTTGAATGAAATGCTCACAAAGTAAACTTAGTCTATGTAGGCTACAGGGATACCTGTGATCAAAACCATGAGTACTTCAAATGGTCAAACCCCCTCCTTTCCAGGATACAAGAGGCTGGGGATGAAGGGACTTTTCCAGTGTGTGTCAAGTTACTGCCCTAATTAATGTGAAGAAAAGAATAAATGATTTATTCTAACTTTCAGAGAGATTTGAGAGAGAAATGCTAAGAAGCAGCAAATTCAGTAGTTTCTGCAGCCATTTCAAGTTCAAAGGCAGCCAGCTCTGTATGGATTAGAGGATGTCAGCTCTAAACTCAAATATTCTCTGATTTTAAGGTCAGAAAGCCTCTGTGATCCTCTAGCTCATACTAGACTCTAAAGGCTGTAATTGCACTGAAGCAGGTAGGTCAGCAGTGGTACTGTACAAGGTATCTCCTGATATCCCTATGGAATTCAGAGGGTTTGGCAGAGCTGCCAGAGGAAGAATCATCCTATTTTTTCCCTGTCCTCCTTAGGTTAGCTAGTTCTTACAGAAACTGAATATATTTTCTTGATAGGTGACTTGCAGTTTTCAAGCTTCATAGTTGCCTGGTAGCATTCCCACCTCGTTTTATACTGCTATTTCTCCCAGAAAAAAGCCTTCTGAACACTGCTTGGGGTTCTTTTGGTTGGTTGTAGGTTTTGATTCTTTTTCCTTAAGTATTTACGGTTTGAGGCTATTATCTAAGGATGTCTGGCTTTTCAATTACCAAAGCCAAAAAAGAGCACATGACAACACCTCATAAGTACTCAGTGGAACACCACATGAGCAGAGCTCCTGCCTCACACTGGAGATGCACTTTATCTCAGTGCACTTTATGCACTTGATATGAGTTTGGGCTCACACAGAGTACCAGGGTTGGACCACGAATCTCAGATCAATCCAGAGTGTTACACAAGCCAGTAGAGCAATCCACACACACAAAAAGCAACTGTCTATTCCATATTCCACAAGCATGAAATCTGATTTTATAACTCTTTTATATCACCAGGGTTGGGCGTTTCACTATACAGATGTGTTCATTTCATGGTTCATTAACACTCCTGCTGTTTCATAAGGCACCAATACTAATTTTAAACAGATTTCTCCATATCCTTCAAAATTGGCTTAAAACTTTAAACTACTAATAGATGTGAATTAACATTAATTTTAAATATCTACACTTTTTTCCCTATGGCAATACTGAAGTATTACTTTAAAATTATGCAGTTTCTCATTACAAAAAATAATAAATACATAAAATACGTATCTAAAAACTATATTCTCAAGCTGCAACAGAACTTGAAGATGTTTCATTTCACAGTCACTGCGATGTAATTTCCTCATGAGAACTGGAAGTACCAACCCGCTCTGACCATCCAGACTCATGTCCTTCTCTATTGCATGACTTCCCCCTCAGTCCTTTCCTTCCTCTCCCAATTTCTTTGTTTTATTAACTAAATTTGACCGTTTTTCTGTAATGTTTTAAAGAAAACAGAGGATTGGGATATGTGTCATTTGGCAAAGAACACAGGAGTTGCTTTTACTCTCTGGCTTTTATTTCCCAGGCAGGATGTGCAAGCTCCGGAAGCAAAGCAGGATTAGAAATGCCAACCCAAATGTTGGATTGGCCACCTACTGACACTTGAGGTGTTCAT